>OX352763.1:21711486-21910555 GCA_947095585.1 Nephrocerus scutellatus | reverse complement strand
ACAGGGTGATGATTAATTAGGTGAACATAAAGGGAGTCACATAGAATGCAGTATATCAGGTTGTTGTATCAGGCACCAGTTTGTAGTTGGGAGATCATCCTATCGTTTGATGGTTGACCTAAACCATGACGGTGGTGCAGTTTTTCGAGAAAGGCTACCACCGCGATAGGACTCTTACAAGAATCTAATATAGCAATCTGTTATTCCAAAATGAAATGATGAGATACCCTCCTAAGACTTAGAACTGAAATTAAAACCATTTAACGAACCTTATAAAGCTTACAAGTTATAAAACCGCCTACAAAAAGGCAAAAGATACTTATGTGACTCCCTTAACAGAACAGAATTTAACTTTGTGCAGCATCTTCATGGAATAATTGGTCTTAAAAGCTCTCCTTGAGACAGGGGCAGAAAATAAGGGTGTAATATTTATTTTTTTTGGGAGAGGAAGTGTAACGGAGCGTTCAGCAGAACATACGGAACCGACAGAGTAAGGTATTTTGGAGTAACTGAGATATTCTGGTGAACCAGAAAACCGTACGCACCAAGAAACAGTAATATTGATTGGGTAGTAATGGGAGCTTAGGGGGCGCCGTGGCTCATTGGAAGTGCGCGTGGCTGCTGAGCAGCTTTAAAACATAACATTGCGACTGTTATTCGCGAGATAGGCGCCGAAATTATCAAAAAAGTTCGTAAAAACTGGACACACAGGATGGCTTACTGTAAGGACAGCAGAGGAAGCCATATGAACGAAATTGTTTTTCATTCTTAAATGGGAGACTTCAACCTTCACAATAAAAAAAAATCCAAAAAAATATTGATCTATCCTGATTTTATCATCATCATCATATTTTGCTCTACAACCGGGGTCCGGTCCTGGCCTCCCGCAAAAATTCTCAACACCGGTCTCGATTTTGAGCCGATGTCATCCAGTTTTGCATCCTTAAACTCTGGGCGTCCTGGTCCACGCCATCCTTCCAGCGTAGGCTTGGCCGGCCTCGCTGTCGTGTTCCATAAATCCTACCGCAAAGGACTTTCCGAGCAGGATCCTCTTCGCTCATGCGAGCTAGGTGTCCTGCCCACCGGAGCCTACCGAGCTTAATTTTCTTCACGATGTCGACATCGCGGTAACGCTCGTAGATCTCATCATTATAGAGTCTCCGAAATTGTCCTTCTTCACATACGGGGCCAACAATTCTCACCAAGACTTTTCTATCGAACTCGGCTAAGAGGTCAGAATGCTTTTTGCTAAGCACCCAAGTCTCGGATCCATATGTAGGTACTGGTATGACCATTGTCTTATATACCAGCAGCTTGAATGTTATGGTTAAGTTCCTGGATTTGAAGAATCTTGACAGACTATAGTAGGCTTTGTTAGCTTTAAGCAACCGTGCGCTTATTTCTCGGTCCATGCTGTTATCATATCTTCTGAGCCTTTTATATTCATCTTCGCGTGCCCGTGTTCTATGAGATTGTTGCATTGCTCGGAATGCTACATTCTTACGTTCAGTCGCTAGCTTACATTCGTCATCGAACCAGTCCTTCCTTTTTCTACGACTACTGCCTAAGATGGAGTCAGCAGTACCTACTAATGACAGTATTCTTAAGGCGTGTCCATTTCTCTTCTACGTCCGACATCTTAGCCACAGGACTTACTATCACTGCATTTAGGGCGAGTCCTATCTCTTGACCGTAGTTGTTACTGGTCTCTTCGCTGCGAAGGGCAGCCTTGTTGACTCGAATCTGATTCGCGGGTACATTCTTTCGTGATGATGCAATCCGCGCTCGAAGCACCATACCAAAAAGATGGTGGTCCGAGTCGACGTTGGCACTTCGGTAGGTTCGTACCGTCATCAGGTTTGGGTTATGGCGGCGATCTATCAACATGTGGTCTATCTGGTTACGAGTGGATCCATCAGGAGATACCCAGGTGGATTTTTGTACCTTGTACTCCTAACGATCATATTATTGCTAGCTGCTATCTCTATAACTCGTTGTCTATAGTCATTAGTGTTCTCGTGTAAGCTATGGGTGCCAATGTACTGCCTGAATACTGGCTTCCTACCTATTTAAGCATTCATATCCCCCAGAATGATTTTTACATCTTACTGAGGACAGGCATGGAGTTTCCCGTTCGCCGGCTTCAAAGAACTCGTCTTTTTCATCATCTGGGGCATTCTCTGTAGGTGCGTGAACGTTTATGAGGCTTATGTTTTTCAATCTGCCCCGCACGCGAAGGGTGCATAGCCGTTCATTAATAACTTTAACGCCGATAACGTTGGGTTTCATTCTTTTGCTGACTAGAAACCCCACCCCGAGCACATGATGTCTTGCATGATAGCTGTAATATATGTCATATTCTGATTTTTGTAAGACACCATTCCACGTCCACCGCATCTCCTGCATTGCAGTTATGTCAGCCTTATATTTAGACAGGGTATCAGCCAGCTGCTGTGCAGCTCGAGCTCTACGTTTCATGAGAAAATTCTTAAATCGTTTAGCCGTTTTCATTGCCTTGGTCGTCGTCGTTCATCAGTGTATCCGAGTCTGATTTTGGGTTCCGTTATATGGTTTTTTTTACGGGCAAGGTTATTGGCTTCCCGCTAACCTTACTTTGAAGGGACTAACCCGATCATTCAGCTTTTCCAGCATTGGAGGAAAATTACCGGCGGCCACCACATGGAGTTTTTAAAAACAAACTTTTTAAAATTACCCACCCTTGACTTAATTTCAATGGGTTGTTTAACTTTTGGACCTCAGTGTACACATATTTCCACATCAAATACATTTTTTGGAGATTATATTTTTTTGTTCGTCTTTCTTATATTTTCGTCCTTTTGCGTCTTCTTGCATTTTCGGGGACGAACAACGCGAGCGCGTCGCAGTCAACTCTACACTCTACTGCTGCTGCTGCTGCTCAGCAACGCACATCTTTTGTTTTAATCGCGCTGGGCTGCTATGGCTCTGAAATATGCTTCAAGTACTCCTGATGTACTAATTATATGTGGATGTAATGCATATAGGTGTATGTATATGTTAGCGATATATTTTTTTTGTCATTTATAAAAGAAATATCCTTACGCGCTGAGTAATTGGGCTGCTGTTTAAGTGCAACTAAGGTGGTTGCACCCCGAATTCTTCAGTGCGTTTCATGGTACCGTAGAGAGGTCTAACTCGGTTGAGCATTTGTACTTTAGCAGAAAATGTAACAATATTATAATGGCTGGATGGGATTATTATTGATGATGCACATCAGAACCTTAAGAGGGAAATCTACCAAACTTTTTTTTCATAACTCCTGGGGAATACAAGTTTTCGGTAAGAGCAGCATTTTTATTTTTTTTGGTTATTCTCAAGCGGAATGGTTGTTGTTGTTGTCTATGTTGTTGTTGAAGTTATTGTTGTTTTTTGTTGTTGTTGTTGTTGTTCTTCTTCTTGTTCTTCTTGTTTTTGTTGTGGGTTGTAACAGCTCTTCAGTAATATTTTTGGAAATATATCGCATAAAGCGACGAAACCAAAAGTTTTCTTATTCACTCTCCTCTGTTGCTCACTCTCTCTACACACACATAGAAATTCGTATAATGCATATATGTATATGTGTGGGGTATGTGTAATGTAATAGTCCTTGAGGCGGTCAACCTCATCCCGCCGCTCCAAAGACGCTGGTGATGAGAATGATGGTTGTGCAGCACAACAATGATGGTACAAGGACGAAGAAGAAGCGCCAGGCTGTGAAACGAGCGACCGATACACATCACACACAAACCCATCCCCATTCAAAGGACACAAAACGATGACCAAGAAGTGCAATTGTTTTATTGTAAATTATTTTATTGTTTTTCGTTTTCTTCGCATTGCACGGCGATTTTATTTCGTTGGTTTCTTGTTTTTTTTTTGGGGGTTGTTTACCCCGTTCACGTTGACGTCCCCGTCATCGTTGTATGTACATACGTCGCTTCGAGTTTGCTACCACGATCCTGTGCAGCAGCATATTATCCGCTCGCTGCCGCACTGCTGCCACCATTTATCGCACCAACTTATTTTCTGCATTTGGTTGGATGTTTTTTTTTTTTTTTTTTCAAATTTTTTATTTATTTTCTGAATGTTTGGTGAATGATGTGCGGCGTGGCGACCAAAGACAAAAAACGACGAACGTTATTGCCAATTTAGGTTTATATTTTTTCTTCTTCTTCATTGTTATATGCTGCTTTTTGTTTTCCGTTGAAACGTTCACGTTCATGTAATTTCCACTTTTGCTTCCGACCAACCATCCAACCATTCTCCAATTCGTCGTCGTTCATCGCAGGACACAAAACGAAATACTCTTTAGCACTGAATTGACAGAGAGGGTTGTGCCGCTTTTTGAGTTGCCAAATTTTTGGGCAATGTGCATGAAATTTTGAAATGCATTCATGCAGGAAACACACTCGCTCTGGGGAAAGCGGGAAAGTTCGATATCATTTTTAGTTTTCTTTTTTTTGCTCGAAGACATCCTCAAAATATATCGATAATACTCGTAGTAAGTAATGCGCTTTTAAGAGCTAAGTTTTTGTATTTTTCTGAAATTGTTTTACATATCTATACCTCTTTTGAACGGTTTAATAAACAAATCATTGAAAAATTGGCTATGGATTTTGACATCGATTCGATGCATGCTACCCACTGAAATACTTATAGACGCTGAATGATCGTCCTTTAGACTACTCGTTGAATTGTGTGCTTCAAAACTTACTTACGAGAGAGGGTTGATTTAAAAGTAATTGGCTTAGAGAAGGAAACACAACTTTTTTTTTTGACACAAATCAGTTGATCGAAATTCTCTATATTAACTTCGCGTGCCCCTGGCTGGCTGGCTAGCTGGCTGGTGGGTAGAATCTTGTGATCAATTTTTAACACACTTCCTAAAGCCCAATTTTATTCCAACTCTGCACAGATGTGTATTTCCCATGCCTCTAGTGCCTCGGTGTCGGGTGGCTCCCAAACAATTTTTTTTTTACAAAATTTACCCGATTTTCTTCAAATTTTATAGCCATATGAGTATCTCCGATGGACAACATTTTTTGTTTCAACGACGCGGGTCTAAAAGGTTTAGGTAATCAATGGATCATGGTCAAGGAAAAGTACTAAAAAAAACCTTGACCAGGAAAATATTACAAATAATGACGAAAGTGAGCCTTCAAAATACCTGGGACCTCTATTGAAAAATTCGATCCTTCAGGTACTAGTTGATGACTTTCTTGAAGACCAACAAATTGACGGTGAATTGTACCGGATTCGTTTGTATTACCAGGCCTAACAAACGACAGGAGCCGATAGCCTTATAAAAATTCAGCTTCCAAAAACTGAAAATACTTGCAAATTCCACAAAATCAATGTATTTCTTAAAGCCAAACATTGCACTAAGGATAGGCGAAAGAGCTGAAGTGATATCGATGTAGAATGAATCGGTCGAATCCGTATTTCGCGAACTTTTTAATCTACAGGCATTCAAAATAGACGTCAACAAGTATCTGAAGGACCAAATTGTTCATTGGAGGTTTCAAGAATTTTTTAATGCTGATATATGTTGATCACTTAATGAAAGCTCGATACAAGAATAAAGAATCTTTGGAGCAGAGCTTTTTCACAATGTAATTCGCTTTCATTCGGCTCGAAGGACCATTATAGTAAATGTTAATGTGTTTCTGTCTGTCTGTCTGTCTGTTTGGCTTATATCTATGTCACATCGCTTCCACCTTAGCTATGCTTTGGTGGTAAGGAATTTGAGAAAACGTTCCATAACGGAGCTTAAAAAAACAGCAGGCTCACTCAGTGTAGTCCTAGTCCAGTGTGACGCCCTTCTTCGTCAGTACGTCGTTATGTTGCTGTGCCCCGGCACACACCCAAACTAGTGTTAACTCTATGCGTTGACTTATCTAACTAGTACGGCTTGGCATTGCCCTTTTAAAGTTAAAAAGTGTTGTTACAATAGCTTTGATTGTAGATTGGCGGCCTACGCATATGCGAACCGTGCCAGCTATTGCGATACTGTGAGATAGGTCCATGCATCCCTTATCCCTTATCGCTCTAGGATCTCCGCTGGGAAAATGCTAGCAGAGTAGCTTGTAGGACCTTAAATGAGTAATGTCTTAAGAGAAAACTCAATTTCTCATCTTGAATACATCAGTGAATAGACTTACATCGAAAAGTCCCAAAACTCTCCCATCCTTTCAACTTTCTAGAATCGAAAACTCCACGACAAAGCTATGATTGATGTATAGTTTAGGAGTATAATACTGTAGAAGATGTATCATCTTCTTTTGTAACAACTGCAGCATATTGCACTGACCGTATGGCGCTGCTCATCGCGACGTATTTAATAAATAGGTCGGGGGGTAATAGGTATAGGATTGTTGTGTATAGTGGTGCTCCAGTTATGCCACCAGCTGCTGATCTTTGTATTCTGTATTTGCTGTATTTTTTTTTTGTTAATTGCCGGCTACCATACCATCGCTCCACAGGTGAGAATAGGGCGCACCACTGCTATGTACAACCACAGAGCCATCTGCAGTCTGTCCCCATTAATTACCAATGGATTTGTTGCTAGCGTATAGAGCAATACATGCTTTCTTAGCCCTAAATTCTATATTTGACTTCCAGATGAGTTTGCTGTATATAAGATTACGCCGATATATTACGCTTCTGAGGTATGCGAAAGGCAGGACAAAATTCGATATTGTAGACTTATTAGTGAAAAGTACCATTTCACTTTCGCCAGAGTTAACCCGCAGGCCACAGCCGGCCGTATAGCAGCTAACCATGCTTAGAGCCCATTCCATGATTCACTAATCACGGAAGCGTACTGTTTCGACACAGTTACCACCACTACGTCGTCTGCATATGCGACAGCTTTCATGCTTTCCAACTCAAGTGTCATAAGGATCTTGTTTATTACCATTACATTATTCTCCCCCCTTAGGGAGTTCCTCTGTTGACTGATTTGATGATACTGCTACTGCCCAGATTAACATGGATTTTCCTGCTACCTAATATGGAGATGATCCATTGCACTAGGAGTTGCTCCACCTCCAAACTGCGAATGGCCCAGGAAACCTTTTCGTGGGTTATAATATTGTGCACTTCGCATGGTGATCATTCCTGGCTTTTAGGAGTACCCAGCCGTAAGTTTTCTGGTATGTGGGTGTTAATTAGAACATCCAGAGATTCGGCTGTGGATTCTGACCACCTGTAATCTAGTCTTTCAATAAAGGTCAGATCGGAAAGGTCCTTGGATCTTACATATTCTTGCCGAGTCTCACAATGGATTGACAGAACTACGTCCAGGAACGTCCGTTAGCTTTCATGATGGCTTTTTTTTTATATATTTCTAGTATCTAGTATTGAAACAAACTTTATAAAGTTTAACAAAATAACGAAAATTCATGAATTTTGCATGTTCTTGAAGTGGAAAAATGTGTGTTTCTTTTTCGGTTTTACGCATGGGTCTCGGTCTTAAGACTTCCGAGTGAAATCAAAACTGAAAGTGAGGAATTCTGAACGGCGAGACGGCTTTTCGTACTGCGCATATACGAGTACATACATGAATGGCCCTTACCCAAACACAATGCACTTCACTTAACACATCAGCTTGACAACAAGTACATGTATGAATTTCGTTTCGTTTTTTGTCGATCTCCCATCTCGTTTGTATTGCCGAAAATATTGGTTACCACCAATTCGACTTCGTTACGTCATCGACGTTCGCTCGGCGTACAAACAGCGGTATTATGTTGTTCTCCAAAGTAAAAGCAGCAGCGGCGCGTACAAGTACTTTACATGCTAGCACATGTGTAAGCAGCAGGAACTGAAGAAGGAAGAAAAACGCACGTGAACGCACTAAGTAAGACGACGACGCACTACCAGAATCGACTGTAACCAACCAGCCTGCAAGAGAGTGTACCGCGCCGACGACTTCAAACCTTTGCCGCCGACCCACAGAAAATACCAAGGAATACAGGAGAAAAAACTGTCACACTGATGGCTGTTGAATGCAAGAAGAGGTGGTGGTAGGGAGGGTGGACAACAGCCAGGAAAGAATTGCAAAAAGTTAAATGAACCAAACCCATCCGAAAACGGAAGCAGTGTACGCAACACGCCGCAACACCAGGTGGGTGTGAGAAGGAGAAGAGATGCCGCACGTATAGCGGCTGTGACGGCCGATTGCCGAAATTTCGTTTCATGATTATAGTGCCGGTGGGCCAAATATACTCCGTCCTGATGATGATGGTGTGGTTGTTGGGTTTACTCGCACGTTAGGCGGGAGAAGGTGTATACATGATATGCAAAAGCGCATATCACAAGAAGGGGAAACCTAATAAAAATTTAAAAACAAAAGAACCACAGAGAATGTAAGGGTTCTGTGGTAGCGCTGTGTACTGCGAAGTAGTAACGCTGGTAACAAAAAAAATTGGGACAAAACGTTAAAGATAAAATTTGAATTTGGAAAAAACCCAAAAAATGTATAACTTTTCGGGGCGAAGCAATAGTCCAACACCGCACAAATTTCGGGCATGAATGAATGAATGAATGACCAACGCTTGCCTCTCTCCTGTGCTGAGAAAGTATTTGGTTCCTTCTAATGTGTGTCACATTTAAAACGTCAGTCGCGACAGGCGCTTATCTGCACGATTCTTAGGATACTTAACCAACAGATGGACTAAGAACATTTTCACTTGAGAATCAGGAGCTAGGAGTATAAAACAAGTAAATATAAAAAAAACTTCGTTTTCCGGGTACAAACTTTTATGTATACATCGAATATATACCTAAAATATATCTTTTTGATGTCAAAGTATTTTCATTTTTCCCCACATAACACGCCCCACAAGTGACACGTGACACACGTCAAACGCGGGTTATCAAAATTGGTTTCTGACATTGAACCGCTCACAAAATTTAAGTCCTCTAGGTCGTGCGAAAGCGGATTAAAAAAGACATCAAAAACGAGAAAATAGCGCGAATTCAACCCATCACATGCGCCACACGCGAAATGCGACACGCGTCATAACCGAAATATAAAAAATTTTATTTTGAACTTAGGCACTGGAAAAATGGAGCTCTTTAAATCGTGTGGAAGGTGGTTAAAAATAACCTCAAAGAAGAAGAAAAAACAAAAATTTCAATCCAACACACGCACCAAAGGCGACACACGACACGCGTCTCACGCAGAATATAAAAAATGCTATTTTGGACTAAGATACCCAGCTCTCTAGGTCGTGTGAAAGGTGGTTAAAAAGGACCTCAAAGTGATCGAAAATACAGACAAAAAGGGGTCGAGTCAAGTTAAATAAAATTTTTTAAAAAGGTCTTCCCTAATAGTAAACAAAATCAAGTTAAAAAAAAAAAAGGTTTTGCAAAATTCCAAGTCACTGATATTTATATCGTACCCTTAAGTGTAGCACCTTGTAGACAGAAGTTTTGATAAGGATATTTTTTAAGCGCGTTGAGAGTAAACTTTCAAGGCTATGCTGCAATGAAACGCATGTAACGATGTAATATATCGTGTAACACATGTCACAAAGAATCAAATGTAACGATATAAAACATGTAACACAATTCTGCATATAATGCGGGAAGAGATACAAAGAATAGGTAAGACAGCCGCTTCCGTAATATGGGAAAATCTCCCTGGCCTTAGACAAGCAAAAGAAATGTTTGTGAGCTATAAGCCCATCGCAGAGTTGGCTGCCATGTACAATGTTTTGCTCTCTAAACGAAAGCTGCTTCATGTAGAGCTCTTAGGTTTCTACCAATTATCTCAATATAGTCTACGTACCCCAGTACCCGGATAGACTTATAAAGGATTGTTCTTCTCGCCGTTACATCCGAATTTAGAATAACTTTCCCCAACCGCCAGGTTGAAGAGGATGAATGTCAGTCCATAGATCCCCTCGTTGGAGCCCTTTATAGTTGTTGAATGTGCTTTATAGTAAGCCGGATATATTTTCTTGGCTTATAACACTGGTCAACGACTATGTACGTTTTAGTTTCTCATGGCTTTATAAAGTTCTACACTGGGCGGCTTTAAAGTCTATAAACAGATAGTCTACCTAGTGAGTTTTGGAGCTCTAGAGACATTTTTCCATCACCTGCCTAAGGGTGTAGATCTTATCAGTTGTTGATTTGCCTGGAATGTAGGCACACTGGTATGGGCCATGATGACTTAAGCGTTTGAGGCCATCCTGTCTTGTAAGATATAGGTGGAACGCGACGACCACGATCATTGTTGCACATTGTGATACCTTCCTTGTTATGTATGGATCACAGGATCCCTGTTCGTCAGTCTCCTGGCATCGCTTTTCCTTCTATAGTTGGAATCCCAGTAACATCAAAGTATTTTTCACTGTGTCCCACCTCTCGCGAAAGTTTGACAAACGTCCGAGAGTAATAACTTGTCACGGAAAGCTTCTCAATTCGCCGTTCGGATCCGGCATTAAATTGTAGGTCCCTCCATTTGTGTGCAAAAATATGCATGCTCAACACAAATGGTTGCGAGAAGCCAGGCCTTGGACCGCATGGGTCCGTCGCGCCGGTATTATATTACTATTAAGTGTTTCCATCTATCCTATTTTTCTGGACTCTTCCCGAGAAGTTCGAAAACAGCCTTTGTCCAGACCACACCCAAAAAAGGCGAGCCGTCGTCTCCATCTTCGTACCCATAGCACTTACATCGATTCTTTCCAAGGCCATGGAAACGCTGATACGTTTTCAACTCATTTGTTTCCAATGGCGTTTTTGTATGAGAAGATTGCCACTGTGGCTTTACTTCCTATCCAGAATAAAACCAAGATATTTGGCTTCTTCAGAGAAAGTTAAGCTTATGCTCTCAATATAGGAAAAGACCCAGATATTTGGCTTTTTCAAAGAAAGTTAAGCTAATGCTTTTAATATAGGAAGGGTCTACGTGCGGGATTTTGTATTTCCTTGTAAAGAAGAGGGTTTAGGGTTTACCCCTAAACCGCAACGATCTACCCATGTCATTAACATGTTTAGAGCATTTTGTAGGAGTTCCTTGAAGGTATAAAGGTGCTTCTCTGAGATACTAATAGCAATGTCATCTGTATAAGCGATCACTCCGCAGCCCATCCTTTTCAGGCATATTAGGACAGTGACAGAAGTTGCATCATCACCATATTTGGCCCTACAATCCGGTCCCGGCTTCCCAGATAAAAGTTTAGAGGGCTTTTGTGACACTAGACTCTAGAGTAGCCGCCATTTAGGCCTAAAATCCGGTCCTGGTATCCGAGATAAATGTTTAGAGGACTTTTATGACACTCTAGACTCTAGAGTATCCGCCATTAAGGCCTAAAATCCGGTCCTAGCCTCCCAGATAAAAGTTTAGAGGACTTTTGTGACACTCTAGACTCTAGAGTATCCGCCATTTAGGCCTAAAATCCGGTCCTGGCCTCCGAGATAAATGTTTCGAGGACTTTTATGTCATTCTAGACTCTAGAGTATCCGTAATTAAGGCCTAAAATCCGGTCCTGGCCTCCCAGATAAACGTTTAAAGGACTTTTATGACACTTTAAGACTCCCATCCACCATTAAGGCCTTCGCTCATAGCGATGATACGAGTAAGTTATTGGCCTTTCAACTCTGCGTTACTAACCTAAATTATTTGATTGTAGCCTTCTGAAATCGAGCACCCTTATATGTTTGGCACAGCGTTGTCATAAATGATGTGTAAAGAGTAAATGTCTAGAATGTAGAATAGGTGGATCGTAGCGAAGTGGAAAAGTGAAAGAATAGATGCAGGTTCCAAAAATTTTTCACAAACTAATGTTCTCCCAAATTTTTGTCCTGCCCTAAAGGTACTAAACAAAGTTGACAAATTTTCAAGCTTAGTTATTGGTATAAAGTTGGTTCACACCCACCCCAATATGCCATCGTAATGGAGGATAAGGCCTTTCAGCATGAATTCTCTTCATTGATCTCCAATGACCTCAATCAGACCTTGTGCTAGCCACATGTTGGCTTTGCCGATATGTAGATAAAATGTCCATTAGAATGAGACTCCAGTCAATCTCCAATAGCTATCAAAGTCATCCAAAGAGTGACGTTATGTCAATTGTGCGTGGTTTTCATCGGTTGGTCTGTCAAGTGTCACAAATTCCCATCGTCATAATAACCACAGACGCGTTGCGTTGGCCTCTGGCTGCTTACCTTTTATGTACCTCCTGATATCTGTCTGTCCGTCTCTGACAATTCAATATGCCAACGTACATGTGAATGAATGGCAATGGTTAGATTATGATGATGATGATGATGATGGGGTAATGGCTAAGTGTTCTTTTTTTGTCGTAGAATTTTGTACACACGTGTCTGTGTTGCGGCTGCGTGTCAAATTGGCGCGTCGTCTCGTCCGTCTTGCTGTCTGTCTGTCTGTCTCGGCAGGATTCTCAACATTGCATTGCATGATGAATAGCGATGACGTATGGGACGAACAACGAACGCGCCACAGACAATTCGATTCGAATAATGAAAATAAAATGCAATTTTCCTTTCGATTTCTTTTCATTTCCATTTGTTTTGTTGTGTTTGTCAGTTTGTTTTCATCACAAACAAACTCACAACCATCAGTGCTACGATGAATGCTGAAAGCGCGGTGATAATGCGATGGTGATGATAAGGCGGAACCGAATAATAACCCTTTTCTCGTTTTGTTGGTTTTGGTGGAATTTTGCAACAGCAACTGACACAACACTTGAGAGTAGAGAAGCTTCTATAAAGGTCTTGGTCTGGTCTGGTCCTACATTATTTTTGTCTACTTCGTGTCTTTTTCGTCTTGGATTCGTCTCAGCAGCGACGACGTACGATGGAACGTAAAATTGTGAATTGTGTGTTTTTTTTTTCTTCAAAAAATAATTGAAACGCTCGGGGGTTGCGCGCGATCGTCCTTTACTCCTCCTCCTCCACCTCCACCATCACCACCATCACTGAATAATAGCAGACCAAAATACAATTTGCGATATTATATCGCTTGCACTGCACTACGACACTACTGAACCACTATTGCACCAGCCCATCAGCCATCAGCCGCACAGTCTGGCTGTGTCTGCGGTTTTTGGTTGCGTTTTGCGTCTGCACCACTTCTTCCTGCTGCACTTTTCGAATTGGCCTCCTGTTTTCGGAAGGTTTTTAATGTGTTTTTCCTCATTTGTTGTACCGCTCTCGGAGCCTCCGCCTAACTAGTTGATGTTGTTTACTTAGTTAGTTTTGAGTTTTCGACTGTCGTTCAACTGAAGTCATGGCAGTCAATGGCGTGTTACAATACAAAGTAAGAAAGACAGCAATTTTTGCAAGGGGTAGAAAAACGCAACTAACTCTCTGTGCAAGAGAAAGTGTCTGTCTGAGTGCGGTGAAGGCACGGCACGTACGAGTAGTTAGTTGGTCGTAGATACCATCCTTCACGACAACTATAAGCAGACCATAGCCAGCCCAGCCAGCTAGTCAGCCAGTCAGTCAGTCAGTCAGCCATGCGTCTCCAATTGTCTTGACGTATTTAGAGCGGAAAGGAAAAAATGATGATGAGAATTCTGAATTTTTGCCAAACAGAGGGGGAATCATTCCGTAGTGGTCTGATAGTATTGGCGAATTTTCGGCAATTGGATTTTCGTCCAATTATTTTTTACGTTTTGTTATGCGTATTCTGTGCTTATATCCCCTATGCTTATGGCTAAGAGAGTCAAGGCAATATTTCAACCAAAACAAACGAATCATTAAGAAAGAGGCCTCAGTTGGGAACCCTTTCGTGTTTCATGTTTATTTGCTTTTTTACATTAGAAAGTGATGATTTTTGGAGACCACCTTATAAGAACACAATAAATGTATGGCAACATTTTGATAAAAGCCACCACCAAGCGTAGAAGGAGTTAATAGTAATAATATTCAGCGCGACAGATCGTGGCGATCCAAGGCCTAGCTTCTCGAGACCATTTCTGTTGCGCATGTACATTTTTGCACACAAATGGAGGGGACCTACAATTTAATACTGATCCGAACGGTGAATTGAGAAGTAACAAGTTATTACTCTTGGACGTTTGTCAGACATTTGCGAGAGGTGGGACCGTTAAAAATACTATTGGTGTTTCCTGGGACTACGAGCTACGAACCCCCTGCTTAGAAATCCATGCATCTGAGCCACGGCGTAGAGGAAGGTAACAAAGCCATAAATCGGTATGTGCACGCGTAAAGAAAATGCTAGGATTAGCATTGCGGATCAAAAAAAAACAAAGCCTAGGTATCGGTCGCATCTGAAGGGCTCGTACTACACAAAGCCATTCATGAACTAATAGTGTATTTCTTTTTTATAATTTTCGCACGCTTAAAGGGGCTTGCTCCCTTATAATGCTAGGCTTAGCACAGCGTGGGCGTTAAGGTCTGGTAGAAAAAAACCATGTCAGAAGACTGAAGAATAGGAATCATCCTGTGAGATAACACAACGAGCAGCATTTATTGTTGAGGACCGCGTAAAAGATTTTCTTCTGCATCCAACAAGAAATGATAGACTCTACGCTAAAGTGGGAAAGAATTCGGCGTCCCAAATAAACTGTTGCGACTATATAGGTTAGCTATGGCCATAATATATGCCAAGATAACTATAAAGCCCATTCAACGTCCTGATAAAGCAAGCGCAAGGAAATCCGGGACAACTGCACAAAAATGAGAGCAAAACAAAGCACTACGGTTGTTAGGACATCCAAAATTGGTCCTCCGATTAAGAATATTAAGATAGTGGAGCATGCATTTGAAGTATGGATCTGATTCTTGGGTGCTTAGCAATAAGCAGTTTGAAATCTTAGCCCGGAGACTCTGTAATGGTGAGACAGACCTACCAGTGTTATAAATAGGTTTTCAATATTTCAAAACGCTCCTTATTCGAGAACATAATCGTTTCGTACGACGGAATATCAGAGTGACGAGCTTTAAAAATTTCAAGGAAATCGTTCAAAAACAAATATCATGGCCTATGATTTAAAAGCAAACCAGTACATGGCCCACCCTTTATAACCTTAGGTCGTCAAACTGAACTACTTGTTTAGCGACAAAACAGATCTGGCCCAAGCTTGGGTTTGAATTACCACATACGTGACTGTATAGTGTTGATTTGGCATGATCGCTTACGTGAACGAGTGACAAGTAGTGATCAACCCAATGTAAATACTCGATCACTCGTTAACGTATGGATTTCACTCACTCGTTAACTGATGTAATTCGACCGCTTCAAGTGTTTGAATTTCATTACTGGGTACTTTGTCTTATTGGCAAGCATGCAGCAAGGCTTGGTATATTTCCGAATTGCTTCTGCAGAAACTTCCTGGATGAAGAGAAGACCATTCTCCCCCTTAGCAGCACATGCTCAGCTCTTTCCCAAAATCTAAGCTTAATCTGCAAGCCTTCTCTTAGAATGACCTCAAATAGATTTGACAAATACTAACATCAGAAGTCTTTTACATTTCATACAAAGCTCCCACTAGTTCAACGAGTAGTTGGGAAGATTTCTCTCCATCCTATGTGGTATCACAATGGACCTGTCAGTTTTCTGCCAACAGACACCTTTATCTAACTTTATTGTATTCAATTGTACGGTTGAGTTGATGTATAAAGTAATCGAGATGTAGAGCCAGTAATGCAGGTTTTTGAGCACAATACTCTATAGTTAAGTCGGGTGTGCGAGCACTTAACTCCACCCACCACAACACTTACTTTCCCTCCTCCTATATTCCAAGCCCACGTTTGTGCCTAGGGATTATAAGGGTGCAAATCCATTGAAGCGTGCGCTAATTATTTAAACAAAAAAAAGTTAGTATCTGACAAATCGGTCGATGAAGATCATTTGGGGTTGTTTGATTTTTGCTCGTTCTCTGTGAGTGAGTTGCGTTTGTTTCGATTTAGATTCCAAAATATTTAAACTTAATAAAGACATTTCAAATAGCCAAACAGTTGGCCATAAAAGTAATGTTTTTGCATACTTCTCCGGTTGTTATTTGCTGATGGTTGGTCATCATGATTTGTGTTAAAATACGAACGGGTTTTTGTTTTTTCCCATATCATACATACTCTGTACAATCTCGGATGTTCCTTGTAGGATTATTGCGAAATTAGCATACTTTATTGCCACTTGCTTATCCGCAGAGTCGTGCACACTTTCTATTTGGGCTACACGTACATGTGCATTTGTCTTGGCTTCGGTGCGCACCGAATCTAGATACATCAACAACAACAGCACCAGAAATTAAAACGCACAAAAACTTGCAATAAACTTCCTGAACAATAATCTCAGGTCCCCCGACTGGAAGCTCAATGCTAAACAATAACAACAAATAGACAACCAACATTTATACACTCTGTGGTTTGCATCTCTTTATGCTTCAAGTGTATCTACAGTGTATCTGTTTTCATACATGTAGATAGTACTCGAATGTAGCTTCTTGTTTATTGTTTTTTTTTTATCAAAATTTTTGTTTGTTTGTTTAGTGTTGCGCTGTGCTGTGCTGTCTTGTTTGGCCAATTCCTATTCGTGATTTCCAGTAATTAATCTGTGTGAGTGGTTTTATTCCATTCGAACTCACCAATTCGGTTTTACCCTCCGCTCAAAGTCAAAGTCATGGTCAGAGACATGTATGTATGTAAATTGTATAAAAAAATCTTCTATCTGCCGCATCATAAACTGCCAAAAACTTCTCGAACTGTTAGTTACAGTCTGATGCAAAAACCGAAACAGTTGAAATTTTGCACTGATGATCATGATAATGGTGCTGGTGATAATTCACATCAATTTTGAAGTTTATTTTCGTTTGGAATTTTTTCTTCTTCATGGAATTGAAGTGAACAGAAGTATGCTGTCAATGCTGAGATCGCACAAGTAATCTTTGTTTACTGACATACGAGATTTTTTTTCGAACAAATTACAATCAAATCATAGGATATGTTCTTAAAATGCGTCCTATATTTACGCCTTTAAAAAATACAATAGTACCAGGAAAATGATAAGATATTCAACCTAAACTTGAGCAGAAGAATCTTCGTTCTTCCTAATATTTGCACAAAACATTATGGTGACCCAATCCGGAAACAGAACTTGAGTGGGGTTTGAGAGCGCCTTGGAAGGGTCTTAAGTTATATATAGAGGCTGATTGCCTGAATGACTTGCGTCACGGCAATAAGGCGGTTTTACGAGAGACTCGAGAAGCCTTGAGGGGATTGGGGGAAATTGGGGGCATAAGGATGTTTGAAGGGGGGTTTGAATGGGGTCTTTAGGTGACCGTGAGGGGGTCTTTAGATGGTGTTGTGGCGGATATCGCGGGGGTCTTAAGAGGATTTTGTGGTGGTCTTGAGGGGAGTCTTGAGGAGGTCTTAAGGGGATTTTGAGGGTATTTTGATAGCGCCCTGAGTGTTATCTTGAGTGGCTCTTAAGAGGGTTTTAAGGGATTCTTGAGGAGTTTTAGGTGCTCTTGAGGGTGTTCTTGATGGAGTTTTCAGTGGGGTGTTTAGGTGATCCCTAGTTTTTAAAGGGTTTTGATGGGAGTCTTGATGTGGTTTTGAGGTCTCTTTAGGTCTGGAGGGTATTTTGAGGCAGCTCTGAGTGGCTTCTTGAGGGGCTCTGGACAAGGTTTAGAGGGATTCTTGAGGGGCCTTTAGTTGGTCTTGAGGGGGTCTTGATAGGCTATTGAGGGGGTCTTAAGGGGGTGTTTTAGTGGTCTTGACTGGGGCTTAAAGTGATTTAGAGATAGTTGTGCGTAGAGTCTTGAGGGGTTTTTAGGTGGCATCGTCGGGGGTCTTGAAAATATTTTAAAATAGCCTTAAGTGGGGACTTGCGGGGGTCATGAGGGGCTCTTAAGAAAGTTTTAAGGAATTCTTGTGGGGTGTCTCAAGATGGTTCTTTAGTTCTTTAGAAAGTTCTTTGGTTCTTTAGAATCTTTAGAAGGGTCTTGAGAGGGTTTTGAGGGAAGTCTTGAGGGAAGTCTTAAGAGCGTCTAAAGAGGGTTTGAAGGGGTATCGACGGGGGTCTTGAAAGTATTTTAAAATAGCCTTAAGTGTGGTCTTGCGGGGGTCATGAGGAGCTCTTAGGAAGGTTTTAAGGAATTCTTGAGGGTGTCTCAAGATGGTTCTTTAGTTCTTTAGAAAGTTCTTTGGTTCATTAGAATCTTTAGTAGGATCTTGTGAGGATTTTGAGGGAAGTCTTGAGGGGGGTCTTAAGTGCGTCTAAAGAGGGTTTGAAAGGGTTCTTTAGGACGGTTTTGTGGAGTTCTGCGAGGGGTCGTGTAATTTTAAGGGGGGTCTTCAGGGGGTTTTTGGGTTTGCGGGGTGATTAAGGGACTTTTGAGAGGATTTTAAGAGGGGTTATGAAGGAGGTTTCTAAGGAATTTTGAGAGGGGTCTTGAGTAAGTTTTAAAAGGTTCGTCTTTAATGGGGTCTTAAGGTGGCATTGATGGGGTCGTAAGGTCTCGAGTGTGTCTTGAGGTGGTTTTCTAGGGATCTTTTTGGGGTCTTTTAGGAGTCTTTTGGGGTTATTTTTTGGGCCTTTTTGAGGTTTCCATAAAACCATCCCATCTTTATGTTATTGAAGTTATATATAATTTTTTCATTAAAAACTTCACTTCGTCTGGGGATGTGTAGGTGATTTCCTCTCTCTTGTGGGTAGTTTCTGGTGTTATCAAATATTCCGTTTCTCCAGAGTTTGGTTGGAATAGGTTTTCTAGATGTTCTACAAATGTAATTGCCTTCTGCTCGTTGTTTATAGCCCAGCTTCCATCGGAATTTCTTATTGCTGGAATCTGCATGATGGGACTCTTTAAGCGTTAAGTTGCTTTCCACAGAGAATAATCTGTGCTTTAACAACTCGCAAGTTCTCTCAGATAGTCAGTGAAAGAATCATTTTTGTTTTCTTTAATTTGAATGGCTCATAACTAAAAAACAGTTCCCATGATTCGATTCGTAAAGGGGATCTACGAGAATGCGTAGGACACAACTCGCTCGCATGTATTTAGGAAGAAATTGTTCGAATGTAAAGCTGGTAGAGATAACCTGGAAGGAAGGATATTTTAAGACCAAATTCTCGGGCGTTAATAAATCACAGTTGTAGAGGCAAAAATGGCAGAAGAAAAGGAAAAAATAAAAAAAAAGAGTAATCAAAGGATTTAAAATACTCGTAGCTTCCTATACAAGTAAATTAATCGAGGAGTTTCTAATTTTAAAATTGTAAAATCCTTTCGATTTTATTACATTTCTTTTTCTTGTTTATACTGTCATCCACTGCACCACCACACTAAGTGGTGCTACATCAAGTTTATTATCGCTAATCGCCGCCATTCGACAAATCGTTCGTTTGCAAGCCAAATTAAATATAATTCGAATATAAATTCAATCCTTTATGATAATTATCTTTTTATTGACAAGTAACACACATCTTCAGGTAGGTTCCACACATATACGAGAATTGAAATAGGTGTTGATCCTTGCCATTTGTGTGTCCATTAATTGCAGTGCGAGACGAGTCAGAGATGATAAAATGATGATCGTCGTCGTTATCGGCGTGGTGTGCTAACCAAGGAAAGAAGGAATTCATGTGATCGAGCGCAGTCAGCGGCTTAATGAATAATCTGCAAAATGGCACAAAACAGAAGTCAATTGCTTGCTGCGCTGATGTGATATTAAATAAAATAATTGATGATTAAATCAAAGTTATACTGCGATTGCGCGTGTGCGCCGGTGCGGTGCGGTGCGACAATGGTATCTGCAACCATCCATCGCTTGGCATCGCATTACGCAATTCCTCGTCCAGAAGCACACACAATACGAGTATGTCGCGTCTGCGCATCTGCAATGCAATAAACAAAAAATTATTGCGCAGATCAGATCGTCTGTCAGTCCCGCGATTCGTTTGCTTTTACGTCACTTAATTTAGTCCTTAGGCTAATTTCAATTTAATGTGACTCTCCAGCCTGTCATTCCTGACATTAGTGCTTAGCGTCCGTTTGCTATGGTCAGTGTTGTTGTCGTCGTCGTCGTTGTCTTCAGGGAGCGCAAGAATGCCAGCAATTACGTGCTAATGTAATTGTAATGATTGCTATTTGGTGTTTTCCTATTCTGGTGGGTATGATGTATACGACGACGCATTGTGATCCTCTCGAGAGGATATTGTTTCTAATATCCCATTATGATGATGCATCAGTGGATAGATAGATTACCTTTTTCAATGAGCAGTTATTAGCGTTATTGTGTATTTACTCTGCGCGAAATAAATCATTTGGGAAATTGCTGCGAACGCAACTGCATTGGAATGTTACTGGTGGTACTGTTAGCGAAAGGATGGGCATATGGAGAAGGAAAATAGAAAGACGTGACTACGACGACATCTTACCTATATTAAAGTACTAGCCATGCAGGTTAAAAGATGCATAGAGCCCCATTCTATGAGAAATCAGACTCCCTAACGGTGGCAAGTTATGCAGATTACTTGAAACGTGGAGAGACGATTACTGCTCTGGAGATAAAAATAAATTGGATTTTTGAATTTAAATAGAATTTGCCAGGGTCCAATATTCACCAAGTACCGTTATAATTAGTTTTTTTTTAACAGATCCCTCCTAACGATGGAGCAGCAACATCATTGATTAGATTTACATACATATCTTGGGCATTTCTTGTTTTAGGTCCATTAAGTAATATTCTTATACTTTTTTTCAATATCGGTATACCTGTCTAACGTAGTCATTATATTTTCAGAAGATCTAATAAGTGACTTCCTAACTAACTAATTAAGCTTATAAGTGATTTATGTCTGACTAAGTCGCGAAAATTGCAAACCGCCATTAAAACTCAGTGCTCGAGTAATGGAGTGTCAATGTTTTTAGGGTTTTTATAGGACTGTTGGAAGCGAGAGGCCAGAATTTTACTCTGATTGTAGAGCCAAATATGATGAGGATGAATTGGTGAAAGTTCGGTGTGTTTTACTAATAAGTAAGTTTTAAAGGATAACTCGGAAAGTTAAACCTTCTCCACATACATGTAGATTCAACAAAGATTCAATTTAGTTAGTTCTTTAATGTATAACAAAAAAAAATGTTGGTCCTAGGATTGATCGCTGTGGTACACCACTTTTTTAAAAACCAGGACATCTTTTTACCAGATTACAGGCGGGGAGAACCGTTTTGCAGATGAGGATGAAAACTTATTTTTATCATTATTATTATTATTGTTAGGTTGGTGGGCTGAGAAGCCTGGTGCACTGCGACCTAGAGATCTATTGTACATCCCAGATAATTACCACTTTATGTGGTGGCTTAGATCCTTTATAAATGCCATTACGTCTGTCAAATCAATCGAACCCTCAAGGCTCATACAGTTCCAGGACAGAATACCATCCTAGAACTGTATGAGCCGAAGGGTATCTGCAGCATCTTTGTAGTGTGAATTGCCCGCTGCCTTATTCTCGGCGACCTTGCTAAGAATTCGAATAGCCCAAACAAAACAAAAATGCAGTACCGCAGGCGTCTGTATGAAGCAGGATTACGCTTCGTATGCGGTACTGCATTTTTGTTTTATTATTTAGGTTCCGCTCCTGCAACCCTAGGTGTATTTGTTGTCGCCTGGCTGGGTCTGGGTAGTGGAGTACTATAACTAACACTCGCACTGCCCGCTACCCGAGAACTATGACTAGTACATACTTGCACTGCAACAATCCTCCGGCGATGCCAGCAGATCATTTTCAGACAAACTACGTATACGTAGCTCAGTCCTCTTCTGCTCTTTAGAAACTAAATGTTTTTTCTCCATATAAATCTCACGAGTATATCGCTAAGGACGGTCCATCGTGATATAGCCGACGTATTAAGATATGGCACTTCAAACAACCGACCTTGCCTTGTCATCGGAAAGAACTGTTTATGACCAATTATCCATAGCTACTTACTGATCGGCACGGGTAACTCGACACTTTGGCTTACAAGTAGAAAAAAAGTTTCCTGAGTAACGCTCCGTTGCCTCAAACCCTCCTCCTCCCTCCTCCAACTTTTCGCTAATCCACAAAAGAGTGAAGTTTTAATTTTAGTTGAGATTAATAGAGAAGGCGAATCATAGTCGCATTCGCTTACTTTTTAATAGGGGTGGTAAGCAGCTTCTCCGGTCTTGGCTTCCAGCAAAAATATTCTATACCAGTTCCTATTTCGAACCGAGCTAGGCATTTATACATTCGGGAGTGATTTTCTCGGATGTGCAAAAGTCTATTTGTGATTTCTTCAAACACCTAAACAGAGACCTAATCTCAGTCAGGTTAGGATTTAGTTTACATTCAATCATCATAACGCAGATGACCAATAATTCATTTTTCAAGGGAATTTCATTGATATTTGTTTGCATAGGTGCATGATGCCTCACTGAAATGTTCTCATATTAACAATTTTGAGTCAATCACCCACCCCTCTTGTAAATCATCGCTCTGAATCATCCAACTATCTGCCTTTACCGGCTACGCTGTCGCTAATGTATCCTACAAACCTGTTTCGGGATGCCATACAAATAACGACGGTCAATTTAGGGAAACCTGAAAAAAACCAAATCTTCTTTCTATGTAGTTCGTCTCTACTAAGTGTCTTCAGCATCTTCCAACCCCGCAAAAAGCAACCAGCTAACGATGACACAAATAAATTAATTACCTGTTCAGAGTGTAGGTGCAAAAATCTCAAAAGGATCAAGAGCTTGTGCATAATGCGAGCGAGACGAGAGTCAATTCGGATTGGGCACCTTTCTTTTTTTTTTTGTTAGTCAGCATTCCCATTAAACCAGAAGCAATAATACAACTATAACAGAAGATTGAAGAGGAAACAACAGCACGATCGACGACTGGTCGACCGACCGAACCAAAGAACGAACGGATTTTCGTGCATCAGCGTAATCGCAATCGCGATTGGAGCGGGAGCTGTCGAGATCGCGAAATTCTTGGAATTATTGTTTACGCTCTGTGTGTGCGTTCATTGTTTTTTTTTTAAATGTTTTATTGGCAATTGCCCGATGCAGGACAGTCAACAGTCAGTGCTTTACGGAGTAGGATGTCGTGGTCGGTCATATCTGATATCTCGCTCAGTGCTGCTGCTGTTCCCTGCATCTCTTCAATATTCATCGAGGAATTTTCAGTGTCAGTGTCATTTTTCAAGACCCGACCCCATCAGTTTTGCCAGCAAAGCAACTTTTAAAGAGTGCGATACGCCTGATGAGCACGACAACATGAAATCCGAGATCCGAAAATGTTGTTAATCTACTTATGTAGCTGTGGTGGAGCGGCGGGGACATTTGGAAGCAAAAGGCTAACAATGAATTTTGTAGAAGCGCCTGTTTCTAAGATATGTTTATAATTATGCTTCTTTTTGTTAGTTGCCTTGCCAGGCTGTGAAGTGTGAGCATTTAGATTTAATTCAATTAACAGTTTCTAATTGATATTTCACGTGAAATAGTAGATAACTTCATGGTTATTGGGAATATGTCAAAGGTTTGATTCGTTCATTGTATAAAATACATATGCATACGTGCAAATGTATGTCAAACCGAAAAGATTTTATTTTTTAAAATTAAGAAATTCTGTCCTGTGGAATGTCGCATGAGGTTTCAAATTACAATTCCGAGTAATTTAACGTAACTTGACTTTTTTTTTGTGGAGGGAGACTTACTTATTCAAATGCGTTTTTAAATTAAATTAAATTTTCAAACATACGTATGTGGCAAATAGAGAAATGTTGTTTTGATGTTGTTGTCGAAATAAATCAGTTTTTTCATTAAGAACGCCCCATTTAGTTTTTAAAATAAAATAGCTTGTGTTTGAGATATCAAAACAATTTATTTATTGAAAATTAAAGAACAATCGATGCCATTAATTATGGAACATCATCATCATCATCATCATCATCATCATCATCATATTTGGTTCGGTTCTGGCCTCCCGCAAAAAATCTCTCCACCGGTCCTGATTTAGAGCCGATGTCATCCAATTTGTCATCCCTAAATTCTGGGCGACCTGGTCTACGGCATCTTTTCAGCATAGGCTTGGCCGGCCTCGCTGTTGTGTTCCATAAATCCTACCGTAAAGGACTTTCCGATCAGGATCCTCCTCGCTCGTGCGAGCTAGGTGTCCTGCCCACCGGAGCCTACCGAGCTTAATTCTCTTCACGATGTCGACATCGCGCGGTAACGCTCGTAGATCTCACCATTATAGAGTCCCCGGAATCGTCCTTCCTCACATACGGGCGGCCAACAATTCTCCCTGAAACTTTTCTCTCGAACGTGGCTAAGAGGTCAGAATGCTTTTTGCTAAGCACCCAAGTCTCGGGTCCATATGTAAGTACTGGTATGACCATTGTCTTATATACCAGCAGCTTGGATGTTATGGTTAAAGTCCTGGATTTGAAGAGTCTTGACGGACTATAGTAGCCTTTGTTGGCTTTAAGCAACCGTGCGCGTATTTCTGGTTCCATGCAGTTATCGGCTGCTACAGTTGACCCGAGATAGTTAAAGGATTCGCGCTCCACTATTTGAATTGAGGGACCAATGTTGGATCTTCTAGTCGCAGACGTGGCCACTATGTACTTTGTTTTGCTCTCATTTATGTGCAGTCCCAGATTTCGTGCCGCCTGCTCGATCTGAAGAAAAGCTTCCTGTACAGTTCTTGGGTTTCTACCAGCCAGTATCTGAATGGACTTATAGAGGATTGTTCCTCTCGCCGTTATATCAGAGTCTCGGATAAATTTCTCCAACGCCATGTTGAGAGAACGCAGGCCAGTCCAGTGGGGCCTCCTATTTTTATCAGTTCCGCTGGGATACCATCAGATTATTATTATTTTTGAGCAGTTTTATCGCTCCGCTTACTTCGTCTATGCTTGGTGACGACAGCATAGTATGATCTTAACTGGCCATTTAGCAACTCATGAAAGTGCTCTTCCCATCGCTCTAAGATACCTTTAAGTTTAGCGATCAGGTTACCCTCTTTGTCCTTGCAGTATGTGCAACAGGGTGTATTTTGCGTTCTAATCCCTTTCGAATGGAAGAGCATCCGGATTTATCCGTGATGACACTACATGCATCAACAACTGTATATGTGTCAGAATCAGAAGTGGATTGCTCCACTTCCTTGATTCCAACACCCTCGCGAGATTCAGAAGTGGCCCTTATGCCAACGCCTTCCGATATCTCTGAAAGATTCGGCTGCTCAACAGCAGATAGTAAAGTTGAGGCCAGACTGAGGTTTGCCGTCGCGAGCTCACCAGCTTCTCGGGGTACAACGGGTTCCTGACCAGCAGGACCTGAGGTTGATCCTGTTTTTTTGAAAATTATATTCTCTATTATGACCCACTAGAAACCGTGAAAGGAGGACACCCTTGTCAGAGCCCGCTAGCTAAGGGAGGGCTTATTAAAATCCGAAGGTCACACCAGGTATTCGGAGTCCGCATACTAGCGACTAAGCTTCCTCTTAGCCATGTTCCACCTTGGATTAGGAAAAAACTGAGGATAGGACAAATCTGTTGCCTCAGACCCTCCTCCTTTACCCGGGCTTGGGACCGGCATATTACCAACGTAACAAGGCGGAGGCGGAGACAATATTGCCAGTGGGCTTTTATCTCAAACCGGAATGAAAGGTACAAGGAAGCGCAAAAGACCGACCATCAGCAAGTTTAGGTGATCTTACACCTGATTCTGTTTCTTCTTCAGCTTCTTCAACACTAACTCATGACAGCATCCCTGCAACCTTCACAGTTGTAGAGGTTGTAAAGTCTACAAAATTCGATCTCATAAATCACTGGCCAGTATATTTACCCAACAGATCCAGATGTTAGGTCAAAGAATGTGAAAAATGCAATATTCACTTGTGCCTTCCAACTGGCAATTGTTTTATATCTTATCATCATATAATGAATTAATAACAGAGTTTGCCATCAATCCAATCCAATCCTTGGAAATATCGAGTGAAACCACACTTTGCTTTTACCAAATTAATGCAAAGACCGGTTCCACTGTTCGGTGAGTTATGCCATCAGAGCATTGCCCACGAAATCCGTATCAGTTTTTTTTCATGAGCTGAAAATTGATCAGCGTATCAATGGGCTTTGAAAGAATGGATGTAAGTGCTATGTGTCGATGCTAAGAAGGAGATGACTGCTCGCGTCGCTTTTGGGTATGGGCTGAATAAAGGTTGTTTCCCAACTTCTCGGGAAGAGTCCAGAAGAATAGTATAGATGAATGAAAAAGCTAACGAAATGGCAATGCCAGCTTCGAAGAACACCTCTACAGAACCATCTGGTCCAGCGTATTTGTGAGTGTTGAGTCCGCTTTAACCTCTAGCAACTACACGAGTGAGTACGAATGAATATCTGTACCATAGAGTGTTCAATACTCGGAGGTGCAGGCGGCAACAATGCACAAATCTGGAAGCTTGGTGCTATAGCTGCAAAATTCGCAGCAAACAGCTGATCTTAGCGCTGACAGCTATTAATGTCGTTATAAGTGAGCGTTGAAATTTTTGATTCTTTTCACGAATGACCTAAACTCTTTACTACCTTCGGGACGTTGTAGTATTCTTTGCCTCAATTCGTAGGTAGGTAGGCGAATTTCAGTTTGAATCATTTCTAGCTCGTTATAGATTTTCTCGGTTTTTCTCAATAGGGTTTCCTCTGTAGAACCGAAAGCATATCTAGTTTCCTAAAAGCCTCTTTAGAGTTCGAGTCATACCATTCATCTGCCTTTGGTGGTTTAACAGACTTATTCCTAAAAGGGATAAAGTCTCTCATACCAATAAAGATGATGTTTGTGATTGTGAGTAAGGTGATTTAACTCAGCGAATATCTCAACACACCTTCCTACGTTTGGGTGTTGTCTGAACAGAATGGCGAAGCCACCTCAGAATTGTGTACATAAAAATCGCCCACAATAACGATTTCTGTGTTACGATAATTTGTGACAGTTCTTAAAATTGAATCAGTCAGTGCTTCAAACTACTGCGGGTGTGAGGGTTAATAACGATTACATTTCATGAATCGTTATTCATGAAATAAAGATGGTCCTTTGCCTCGTTCTACCAGCCTAAGCACTTTAATCTTTAAACTTTCGTTAACTAACCACTTGTCAGACAGTCTCTGAACTTAAACATAAAAAGCTCTGCGGTCATGCAGCAGCTTATAATTCCAAAACAATGCAACCTACGATACACACCCGCAATGCAATTACCTGTTGTAGCGGACGTTACTCCCAAACGTATATCTATTATTGCGTACCTTCCCATCGCTATCCTGATGCCTGTGTGTACGGCAGTAAATTAGCTCTCTTTCGCAGTCATTTGCATAAATTTCTTTACAAGAAGTGGTATTACTGTTGTAGTAGAAGAACAATAGGAACGTGCCAACATCATGGAATGAGCAACATGGAATCATCATCTTTATTACCTGTCCTGCCCTGGAATAACAAAAACAACAAACAACCGACGATGACATTGCCAACAAAAAAGGCTAACTGCGTGAAATCGAATTGTAACCATGCCTTTCCCCACCCACCTACCCAAGTCACCCTTTGAAGGATACCTCCCACTTACTATGCCTCTTACAAAACGCTCAAAGCAATCCCTCACGCAAAATCTTCTCATTGAGAAGGAGGAGAGTTTTATATTTTCAAAAGTACAAGTGCCAGCGCGTATTTTTAAGAAGATCCTAGAGAAACTATCATCGTCATCGTTATCGTGAGACTCTCTCTACCAAGAAGCAGAAAAAACCAATGCTTTTGATGAGTATGGTGCGACGATGCAAGGAGCAGAACGCAATGCTTCGATGTAAAAACTCATGTAACTCACTTGACAAGCATCCTGATGACGGGCGGACGGACGGATGAGCACACACACACTTGAGCACGCATCCTTTATGCCTACACTCAGATGAAGGATTAAAATCGTTATGCCATACATACATACACACCACCTACCACAAAGGCGAAGGGTGCATTGCGTACAATTTTTCCCCAAACATCTTATCCTTTTCAGTTTACAAGATGTGAATATTTTTAGAGCGTTGTGTGCATCTTTAGTTGTGACGCACAAGTTTGTGTGTGTTGTTGGTGTGTCAAGTCAAAGGATTTCACAGAAAAACAACAACGCGGGATAATTATAATCCATAGAAATTATAATTCCTTTTTTTTGTTGGCTAAATTATGTTGGGTGTTGCCATTTCTGGCAGACGAAAAGGAAAAGGAACGAATTTTTTTCCTCATCATACGTACACGCTTTGTAGTGAAGTGGGTTTGAATGTTTTCCTGATGATGTCGCTCCTTAAATTTAAGTTTTTTGATAGAATTTCCTGAGCTGATTTTAGGGACTCTTCTTGAACATTCAGCCTGTCCCTGCTGAGTATTTCAACTGGGAATGAGACCTTTTTAAAGTCTGCATTTTATTTTGAAGTGAATTCTAATTCAAATAAACGTTTTCACACCTACGATAGAGTTTTCAGACGAGTTATTCCACGCCTTTCTTTCTTTCAGGGATTTGCTTATAAAAAGATCATTTATGGGATATGCATTGTACTCAATTAGGCAAGGCTTAATTAAGCAAAACGTGTACGGGGCTGACTGTGGACCATTGTTCTGCCCCAAAAGAAATTAATATAGGAATTTTCAATAAGGACATAACAATTTTGTATTTCATTTAAACACAGAATGACTGTGATATGCGGCTGAAATTTATTGCAAGTGTAGTACACATTTCATATTTAAGTCTCAAATTCGATCTCGTTCATATGACCACCGCAAGCAGGTTTGCAGCGATCGAGAAAATTTTCCGCCATTCTTCCACACATATCAGCTGAAACATTGGCAATTTCTGCTTGGATATTATTCCTGAGCTCCACTAACGTTTCTGGCTTGTTAGCATAAACCAACCACTAAACGTTACCCCATAAAAACCCCATTATTAAGAATGAAAGGCGTTAAATCGCATGAGCGACCGGACCATTTTTCGAGATTACACGATAACCGAAATTCCCATCTAATAGATCATTTGTTTAACGAGCTGTGTGGCATCATCTTGTTGGAACCACATATCATTGACGTTATGTTCATCCAATTCTGGCTAAAAATAGTCTTCCAACGAACTCCATTGACCGTAACATGGCAATCAAATTTCGTCGAATAAAAAATACACCTCCGGAATGAAATCCACACCACATAGTCACTTTTTATGGATGCAATGTGGTCTCCTGAAGCACTTGTGGGTTTGTTGCTATCCAATTATTCATATTTTGCTCATAGACAAAGCCAAAAATGAACCTTATCGCTGAAGATGATTTTGCTGTAAAATTCAAGATTTTCTTCAAACTTTTGCAGAGCCCAATCGGAGAAGTTTCGTCGTTACAAATGATCAAGAGGCTTCAGATCTTGAGTAAATTTAATTTTTTAAGGGTGTAGGGCAAGACCTTTACACGCAAAATTCGCCACAATGTGGACTTAGAGATTCCCAAATCTTGTCAACGTAGAATCGACTGATTTGCTAATTTTGAATTGAATTACGGCTGCGATGTTTGCGGTTCTTCGACCAGTGCGTTATCTCAATGGCACAGGAACATTCAATAGTGAATATGTTGACTCGAAATGTTCCACTATAGCATAGCACACAAAGCTCAGCAGCTCTTTCTGATACTATCCTTGTCTAGGTTAATGATCTCCTTTTTGGAAAAAGGGCCTAATTAATTGCTTGGATTGTCTCAGCCCCGGGACATTTTCCCAGTGGGCCAGACGAAGTTTGTTTTCCCAATTATTAATCAGCAGCGCCATGGCGGTAGTCCAGTTGACACGAGTTCAGGTCCTATGAGCGCAGACGACTATTAGCCAGCCCTAGCTAGTTCATCTGCAGATTCATTGCCTGCAATTTCTTGATGACCATGGTTCCATCGGAGTTGCATCCTGCAGTCGATCGAAGCAGCATTTAACTGATAAAGAGTCCATAAGTTGGACGAAAACGCTTTAAGTGCTGCCTGTTTATCGAAAAAGATTTATATTCCCGCGCCCTTAATGCCTTTACTAAGGTTTATCCTAGCGCTTATCTCAATGGCAATGAGTTCAGCCTGAAAACCTTGGGACAATTTCTTATAAATATCTAGACTTTGGTGTTGGGTCCAAAGAAGCCAGCTCCAACTCCAGATCAGATTCCATTTACTTCGATCCATCTCTAACGTCCAGTGCTGGAACGTGCTTGCACGGTCTAATATATTTACCTCAAATAACCTTTCGAAATAGTACCCCCTGACCATAATGTCGGGGATAGTGCAAAAGATGTCCCTTTCGCGAATTGAGTCTATGATTTTTCGGTGTCCCTTAGTATTGTAGTCTAGTTGCAGGTTAATAGTGCATCTAGTGGCCGTCATCCTAATGAAGATTTGTAGGGGTGAAAGTTATACGATCGCTTCTAAGGCTGTCGTATGGCTGGTACGCATGATACTGAGAGATGCAATTATTTGAAGCTTCTGAAGCGGTAGTCTGTTCAAGAACTTTCGGGTACCAGACGATGGCCGTGTACGTGATAATGCGCCTCACCATCATTCTATACATCCAGTGTATCATTTTAGCATTTAGATTCCAAGTTATACCTTAAAGGCCCACATCATCATAGTGCCGCGTTTGATGGCGGACTTGATATGAGAACTCCAGCTAAGGCGTTTATCAAGGATAGCTCTGATATATTTAACATCACTGGAATAAAGTGGTGCCTTTGATAGTTATGGGTCCTATTGGCCAGTCACTATTTTTTTGAGAAAGGCACTAGAACAGTTTTCCGAGAATTAATGGATAGTCCTTCTCTGCTGCAGCATTCTTAAAAGTGTGGTAAAGGAGCTTGCATGACACCAGAGCATTTCTATTGTGTGTACCACTAATAAGAATCGCCCAGTCATCCGCATAACCAATGGCGATATAGCCTGATCTATATAGATCGGCTAGAAGGTTGTCGATGACTAGTGAAAACAGAAGTGGCGACAAGACTCCTACTTGGGGACAACCCAGACACTCCTCCTGAGCAGGAAGTTATTTCTCGACTTTTGAGCATAGCCCTTATACATTCGTTGGTCGAGTCTTCGATACCTCTGCTACTGATTGCTATTGCTATTGAGTTGTAGCCAGTGTTATCGAATGCGCCCTCAATGTCTAGGAATGCTCACAGAGTTACTTCATTGGATTGAAAGATAGTGAAGGGGGCACCCTTCGTACTGTTACCTTTCCTGTATGGAAACTGACTTGAGTGCAGAGGGGTAGACAGATCTAGCCAGCCCCTAATGTGAACATCCGTGAGTTTCTCTTTTGTTTTGGGGAAAAATGATGTTAGACTGTAATCTGTAAGATCTAGGCAGCTCACTAGGTCTATTTTCTGGTTTGGAGATGATGATTTTATTTACCTCTCTCCAGGTAGTCGGAATGTACCTGGCTCTAAATAAAGCAATCGTACCTAGGAAGATAAGATGGATTTCCTTTTGTAAAAGCGCTGGGAAGGTACCATATCTGGCTGGGGCTTTAAGTGGTTTGAAGGAGCCTACGGCCTATTTAATCTTATCCGGCTGAAGATTTGAGCGGATAAACTATTTACTCTACTGGCAATGAAGACCCTTTGGTCAGATGCGTTCGGTTACGTGTGTGGCGTACGAGAAGACGAACGTGAGAAATGTGATATATTGTAAATCACATTTCTTCGATTTTTATTTTATTTTGAATTTAATAAAGGGCTTAGCCCAACTTATTGCCGTGACGCAAGTCATTCAGGGAGTCCTCCCTTGGCAATGAGTCTTTATATATAAAAAAAAACCTGGGAAATGAACCTGAAGTAGGGTTCTGAGGGTTTCCTCACGGTCCGACGTGTTGGTGCTATCATTAGGTAGGTCTATTTTTAGTAATCCTAGATAATATGCTTAACTAGCATGTCAGCAATGTTTTTGCAGCATTTCTTCTATGTGGCACATTTAGATCGCCTCAATTCTAAATAGCTCTCAGATTTACAGTACAATCGAATTGATCTTGTATCTAAACGCTATAAGCTGGATATAAACCACTCATATATCCATTGTTACGTCTTTTGAGCTATGTGGCATCAATATGGTACACTCTAGTACTAAATGAGGAAATCACAAGTGCTGCGAGATTCACCACTCTACCTACCCATCTCAGTCTGTTATCCAGATGTAAACGTAGGTATTTCGCATAATCTGTGCTTGAGGAACTAAGCAGATCGATTAACCGGAGTTTTTATGGAATTCCATCCAGTTTAGATACCCGCTAAGCTAATGTAAGCTAAGCTAAGCTCTGCTGATTATCATGATATTCATAATAATAGCCGAAGGCTGGGTCAGTCGTGCTGTTGTTGTGTGCTAACTAACTATGATCGTTAGGTCATATACCTTTTTTCGGAATAAAAAATTTCAATATGGCAACAGGGCTTGTGCGTTCATCCTTTGGGTACAGCAAGAAGTTTTTATGCGTTGGCTTATTTGAAACACAAAGCTGCTGTCTCTGTGTGTAGTATGTAGTGTAGTAACTTGCACTTTTCTAATGCAACTCAAAGGAACTGTGAAGCGGAAATATGCGAGGGCGGGGGATAGTTAGTGATCCTGCACAGCCGACAACACCATGCAAAAAGAAGAAACTACAAAAGAAAAACGTCCTTTGATCCTGAATCTTCAAGTTGCTGTCATTTGCATTCAGAGCGGAGCAGCATGCAAGCAAGCACACAACTAATAGTACACTCTCTACGCACAGAAGGATTCAAATTCAAGGATTCTCCTTCATCTCTTGCTCCTGCTTCGGTCCGCACATTTTTTTAGCTTTTTTCTCAGTCTTTTGCTGGATGGATTTGCCTGAAGGCATAAAGGTCGAGAAATGCTGCGAATTACAATTGTAAGGGACGACGCACTGTGTAGTAAAGTATGCATCAGTTACAGCAAGGACTCATTGCACTGCTGCTGCTACTCCCTGTCGTCGGGGTAATGTGACTGGCTAAGCTGGGCGGCGGGCGCGTTGAATGATAAAGAGGGTTTTCGCCTCTTGTGCACAGCGTCAGCAACACAGCCTTAATGCGAAAGTGAACGAACTAATCAGGAGGATATGTATGATGTGTCCTCGCATATACAGTATATAGGGAAAGAAGAGGATCTAGGTTACAAGTTGCATTGCCGCCGAGCTTTTACATTGAGGACTGCATTTTTAGATACGATTCGCCCTCGCTCTTTTGCATTGTATCCATTTTCCATTTTGCATTCTTATGATAATCATGATCCTTGACTTGCATTGCACCCTTATTTTGCAATCACGGTAAAGTGGTGAATCATGAGAAAGATGAACGCATCTGACATAAAATGTGCTATTGGCTTCAGGATGGGATCACGCACAGTGAAGTTAAAGAAACGCGCGTATTACTGTATCCGATGAAGGGCACGCCATCAGGCAAACGAACCGCATGACGGACCACTTGTCGTATTGTATTAGCATATTCCTTCTGTACAAGATGCTCTGTTTGCCTGGCAGAACGATGCGTAGAAGTGACAGTTGTTGTATGCGTGTATGAGTTGTAGTCATCTCATATTTAAGAGGTGTCTTTTGGGGAGTTTTTTTTGTGGAGTTGTATGTATCTCCTTACAAATGAGGGTGCTGGATATAGTTTTGCAGATTTAAGAAAATTCAAAACTTTGTCAAAACTAGAAAGCTAAAGGATCTTCGAATCCTAGCCCCCAGGTAGGAGAGGACTAGAAAACCGAACCTTCAGTTTAAATAAAGACCAAGCCATCGCGAATGCCAAGTCGCTTGATCGGGGTAAATGGAAGCAGCGCGCCTGGGATTGCAGAGGATGGAAGGCCGCCGTGTCTCAACTGTTTATGAGTTTGAAGTCTGATTAAAAAAATGGAGTACCTGAACCTATCTTGTGTATGAAAAGATAATCATCTGAATTATTATCCTCTTTACTTTGTCTAAGACAGCATACAGCTAATACTCTGTTGGTTCCATCTAATTTGGTATTTTCACACAACATGGACCATAAATATTACAAAGGATCTTGCTTCTGGATTCTGATGATTTCCTCATTGACTTTGTTATCATTAATGCTGCTGCGGCACATTTAATGATCATTCTGTGGTTCTGTCCATTGTCCATCGCACGTTTCCATGTGTGGCTGGAGAATTCATCTTATGTCCTACTGAGTGGATGTTTGCATCTCATTGGTGAAGAGAGAACATATTGGCGGGAAAATACAGAAAGGGAACCCCCTAGCAAATAACAGTGTCCTCTGTAGAGTGTGTATAGTGTATGTACTTCGAGAGATAGAGAACTCAAACCCGTTTACTAAGCCTCAGTGATTAGCGTCAGTTTTGATGGTCGTTTCAAGATAATTCCTTTACTGCTTTGAACATTTTTGTTGTCAACAGATGTCGGGAATCTTTGTTTGTTGATACAGAGTACTCTTCTTGACCACTTTTAAGGCCCAGAAGCTGTTATGCTGATTGATCGAATTTATGTAACACGACAGCAGGACGAGGGTTAGGTTTACGCTGTATGTAGATTACGTAGACCAGGACGCTCAGACCTTAATGATGCCTGAATGGATGGCATCATAATTTGGTGAAGAGGCGGGAGAGAGCGCAAAGTACCAATATATGATTCTATTTCCCAATCACAAACTCTTCCACAATTTGTTACTGCTGAGATCAGGTTCAAGCCTAGCGACGAAAAGTCTCATTGTCGCTATCCTTATTTCCATCAGACATTATTATTCCTATGGATTTGTTTTTCGATATTCTAAACCTTCTGGAATTCTAAGCCTTCTCAATTATTTTTAGGCCCTGTTCTAATCTTGAATAGCTGTTCAGTTAAGCCATGTTTGGAGTAAGTCATTCACAGTTCTTATTGCGTAACGTAAATATTTTTAATGGAACATGAGATTCGAACAGATATTTAATCTTGGTGGTGAGGGAATCTAGTTCCACATCAATGGAAAGTCATATAGCTAAGCATTTGGCAGTTCATTGTTAAAAAGTTCTGTTACAGGTAACTTTGGTTTATGGCCTTGCAGTTCCGATATAGTATTTTACAGAACGAGCAAGGAAAGTGGAAAGTGGAGCACCTTTTCTGCGAGTCGTGTACGCTGTTTTTCACGCGTCCAAACCGGTTTTTTGCTAAATCGAGAGAGAAGCAGAAATCACAAACGACAAACAAAAGAGAATTCTTGCTCATGCGCAATGTGTTCGCCGAGATTGTAGTAAATAACAAAAGACGTTTGTATCATAACATAACTAGTGTTGTTATGGGCTACTTTCGAGGCTAGTTTATAGCATACGAAACAGTCACTTTCGTCTATGGGCGTGTGAAATGATATTATCACAAAAATCACATGATATGCCGACAATTTCACTTTCGATTTTGTTCCTAAGGTCGGCCAAACTCTCTGACTTATAAGCATCATCATCATCATATTTGGCTCCACAACCGGTGTCTGGTCCTGGCCTCCTGGGTTTTTTTTTACGGGCGAGTTTATTGGCCTCGTGCCAACCATACTTTGAAGGGACTAGCCCGATCATTTCGCTTTTCCTGTATTGGAGGAAAATGACCAGCGGCCACCACTTGGAAGTTTGATCGCACTTCCACCAGCAGTCAGAGATAGTTACGGCCACATGCATTTCTGAAGCATTCTGTGTTATACGCCCTACTCTGCTGATGGCTGACAGCCGACTTATTAGAATGGAATAGCCCAAAAAAGAGTCAGTAACAGTAACAGCCGCCTCCAAATTTATCCTCATTCAAAAGAGCTCAGCCACAGAAGTTTTCGTAAAGATAAGTAGTCAACAAACTTACACTCACAGCACAAGGAAAATCGGTAGATCGGTTGCCATCACTATTGACTGATGTTCTCAGTAGAGAGTCTGCAAAGAGATTAATTTATTGACGATATTTTTGCTTCTGTTTTAGACTAATATCTGCATTCTGCTGAAATATTAGACTATCTGTACAGTTGATTTTAGGGTAATAGGCACTTCAGGGCACTTGAAATACAAACAAAATGTTATATTGAGTAAATTTGAATTCATTCTGCAAGTGTTTGAGCATTTGAGGTCTAAAACCTTGTTCTGTTTTTTGTTCAAAGGCTCACATAACGCAATGGTATTCATTGGGGAAAAGCTATTATGTATATACTAGCAAAGCGTAATACACTGGATACTAATTGCTTATGCATAAAGCATTTCCGCCAAGGCAAGGGGCAACCTATTGGATTCTATTCCAATTACCAACGAATTGAAATATTTCCTGCTCTGTGCTATGCTTCGCACTCCAATTGCCAGCGCGCACAAAAGTTGCCAAAGTTAAAAGTTCTTTAATTACTGCCGTTGGACAACAACAGTGGGACGACATTGTAAATAGTGCATTGCAAATATTGCAAAAAAATTGAATTAATTTCCCCGAATTGTCATCGAAAACCTGGCGACTGTGTATACGTTGTGTGCGACGACCGGACAGACGGCCAAATGCCCAACGCATAAGGAATGCAATTCGTCGCCTTGTCGTCGCGTATACGATATCAACAATTTACGCCAATTTCGCCGTTGTTGTCTGTCCGTCCGTCCGTCCGTGCGTCGTAGCAGCCTTATAGCGATCGGATTTCATGCCGACGCTGGAGTAATTGCTGCGCGTATGATGGAGCTACTTCTGAAGAAGTCGTCATCGGTTCTTTGAATTTTTGAAATTTAAGAAAACGACTTCATCGATATGCTCGTATTATGTGTGATGGTGTGGATATGGATCGCCGGGAAGCCGGAGACCAGACCGACCAGAGCAATGCCTTAACATTATGTGGTTATGTTATGTTGTTGTCATTTCGGTTTCGGATAGCCAGCCATTCAAGAGTATGTAAGTTGTTGGCATGGACTTGGGCCAGATTCGGCTGCGTCGCACCACACAGCACCGCTGTAATCTGAGTGAAATTCATGCTTACATGTGTCAATTTTCGGAGTTTTTTTGCTTCTTAATTTGGAGCAGGGACAGACGCAATCGCTGTATGAGAATATTTAGTAAACAGTGTTTCCCGGATCGCGTGCGATGCGAATTCCATTGTGTGAGTAATTTTTTTATTTTTTGGAAGACGTTGCGACATTTATCAAAAGGGTGGTGAGTGGTGTTGTACCAATAATTTTTCAAAGACTTTTCGTATTCTTATTATTATTATTGTTGGTGGGCTGAGAAGTCTTGTGCACTGCGACCTTAAGATCTATTGTGCCTTCCATATATTTACAAAATTATGTGGTCGCTTAGTTCCTTTATGAATGCCATCATATCTGCCAGGTCGATCGGTCTGACATTCTCCCATGGAACTGCTTGAGCCTCGAGGTATTGAAATCTTTTCCTGGTGAGGGCGTCACATAAGAAGAATATCTGTTCTGGAGTTTCTTTTGCCTCGTTGCAAAAGCGGTAGCGGTCCGTTTGGGCCTTGCTGTGTCACAGATCATGTATCACAGATCATGTAGATCTCGGTTCTTCTGAATCTTCTTTCAATACATTCTATGGTGCAGGTTCAATTGTTGTTGTTTCTGCCTGGAAAACGGTTGGCGATTTTCCTAAGGGTTTTCATTGTGGTTCTGGGCCCAAAAACTCCTGCTCCCATCAATATATCTGTTTTGGATCCATCTGTATACCAGATAGATGGATAGATGCATCATGGGGAAGGTTGTTTATGATATTTTCAGCTTGATTTGGTTTTGGTACTCTTATTGAGAAGTTCCTTTGGAAATTAGTTGTTTTTACCATTGAGTCTGATTGGAGGACAATTCCGCTATCTATGTTGACTTTGGTAATAATGGTTGCATGATGCAATGTCCTATTAGCTTTAATTTGCTTAGTTACATAAGTGTAATGAATCCCGAGTCAGGCTCGCTTTTGATGTATAAGTGAAGTGGTTGAAGTCCCAGAAGCTTTTCAAGAGCTGCCGTTGTACAAGTCTTTATAGTACGTTTATTTCCCACGTTGGCAGGTGAAGAAAGCTGTATTAGCTTTGTTGGTTATGTACGACATATGAGAGTTCCATGTTAGTTTTTGGTCAAACAGATATTTGGCATCCGGCATTTTTTGGAGAGTTTTGCCTTGTAGTCTTAGTGTGGGAATTGTGGTTACTCTCTTTCTTTTTGTGAAGACGATGCAGGCTATTTTATCTGGGTTAACACTTAAGTCGACCTCTTTGTTGTACCATTCGTCTTCTAGTTTGAGAGTGAATTTCATGCGTTGAGCTTTCGTACTCTCGAATTTACCATGCACCATTAGGACTAGGTCATCCTCATAGCTAATGTTTGTGATAAGATTATTCTAAAGCCTGTCTAGTAGTTGGTCCATCACCAGTAGCCACCAAAGTGGCGATAGGACTCCGCCTTGTGGACAGCCTCTGGTTGCCGCTACTGTGATGATTTCGTCACCGAACGAGGCTCGAATTTTCCTACCTTTTAGCTAGCTCATGACCCATTCTATGATTGAGGAGTCTATTCCCCTAGCTTGTATTTAAATTGCTTCGAAGCGCCTTCAATGTCAATAAAGGCGCACAGTAACATTTCTTTACTTCGAAGTGTATCTTTGATTTCAAATGTCAACTCATGGAGTGCTGTATCTGTTGATTTTCCACTCTGATACGCATGTTGGCTGGGGTTAAGATGGTTTCGTTGGAGTATGTTAGATCTTATGTGTTGACCTAATATTTTCTCCATGGCTTAAAGCAAAAATGATGTGAGACTGATTGGCCTGTAAGACCTGGTATCCTCGGTAAATTTCTTCCCTGTTTTTGGTAGGAAAATCACTCGCACTTCTCTCCAGCACCTTGAAATGTATTCTATGCTATAGCTGGCTTTGTAGTATTAAGAGTGTAGTTTCAATTATGTTTATGCCACGCCTTAGAAGGATCGGGTATATCCCCGTCTCCACCTGGAGATTTGTATGGTCCGAAGGAATTTACTGCCCAGCGAACTCCACCAAGTATACCGTCAAGTGTCCATCATGAAGCCTTCCAAAGAAAACCGGTTGTAATCAATACTTGGATAATATTACAGATAAAAAAATAAAACAAGGAGAAGAGGCTTTCTTTATCAAACTTACAAAAAAAAGTGATATCCAAGATTCCATGTCAGAGATAATAATTATCATGAAAAGCTTCTCAATTCGCTTTTCGGATATGAGTTTGACTTATAGTTCCCCTCCATTCCCCGCATACAACACCCACCCAGGAATAGGAGCAAGAAGATAAAGGACTCCTCTTACACATACAAACCCACACCTAATAAGTTGCAGTCTTGAACACCAAAAACTTAATCCAAATAATAATTTTTCCTGCTAACGTCTCACAAAAATGCAACGCCGGGTGCAACGCTATCTTCGGCAGCTACGAGTAGATATTGCGGTGCAATCACGGCCACAGATCTTATGAGATGGGTGGGGTGGGATATCCTGTCGTTAAAAACAAAAAAAACAACAAACGAAAAGCAAAAGTCATTTGCTAGACATACAGACAGACACTACTACCCCTATAGGAAGACTTGTGGTGGCTCCTTGTAGACACCGCCACCTTTATTGTCGCCTTAGTTGCATGGTGGTGGTTGGGAAAGGCACTCTCGCACCACTCAATACCTGGACAATTGTGCGAGGGAAGGAAGGACACTTGTCATAAACCAATTCACACTACCTCTACCAGTCGGAAGATGGCGTTCCTGCTGTGCTGTGCATTTTTCAATGGGAACCAAGAAAAGCGAAAGGACACCCATTCCACAATTTCTTTGATAAGAGCTGACTCTGCTCGGTTACACCACTGTTGTGCTGTTTGTGCTTCTGCTGCTTCATATGTTGTGTTGGTTGTAGCTTGTCCTTGCTTCTCCTTTTTTTTTTTGTTGGTTATTGTATTGCAGCTTGTTGTTCCCCAGCGTATTTTACTTCCCCCGCGCGATGAAGGAATTTATCCAGACTTCCAGACATCGATCGATAAGTCAGCGTAAAAAATATAAAATTATTCCCCTGCAACCTACCGTTGTTGTTGTCATCCTCACTACGAACATCACGACAACCACCACCGCCACCGCATATTTGCCGGCTCAGCTGATGATGATGATGAGACAAGCAGGCACAGACGATTCGGTTGTTGTTGTTGTTGTGTTGTTTCTTCCGATGGTTACATTGCTGCTGGTTTTTCGAAATTATTCTTCCTATGTGCCTGTGTGTGTGTTACCCTATTGTCGACCATCGTCACAAACGTCGCGAAAAAATGTGAGCTCTCTGAAAAACCATCAGGACGAAGGCGATGGCGATGGCGATATGCATCAAGAAAAGGATTTTTTTTCCAATATGGGTACTGCTCCCTTTCTTCCTATGTACGTGAAAGTAAAAGGGAAAGCGCGAAAGAAAAGGTTTTTGTTAGACGCAGATTAAGTCAAGAGAATGCAACAACAACAAAATAAAGAAATTTTTATTCACCGCGCTCATGGAATGGAGTTTTCAAGTGAAGAACCATTAGTTGTGAAGCACTGTGGAGCAACCACATTTTCGATTAGGTATTGTGATTAGTTATGAAGCACTGTGAACAAATCTAATTTTCGAATAACTTTGGATTATTAGTCATCTGCTGTGGAGCACTGTGGGGCAAAGACGTTTCCGATTAACAATAATATTTTTGTTTTGTGATACAAGAGAAAGACTTCTTGATTATATTTTTTCTAACTTTTCTGGTAAAACGCTGAATTTTCTTCAAAACCCCTTCACGGATCATGATTTTGATTTTAATTTGTCCACTCATCATTGTCATTATATTTGGCTCTACAACCGGTGTCCAGGCCTGGTCTCCCGCTTAAAATCTCTCCACCTGTCCCGATTTATAGTCGATGTCATCCAGTTTTGCATCCCTAAACTCCGGACGTCCTGGACTACGCCATCCTTACAGCGTGTCGTGTCGTGTTCCATAAATCCAAAAGACTTTCCGAGCAGGATCCTCTTCGCTTATGCGAGCTAGATATCCTGCCAACCTGAGCCTACCGAGCTTAATTTTCTTCACGATCTCGACATCGCGGAACGCTCGTAGATCTAATCATTATAGAGTCTCCGGAATCGTCCTTCCTCACATACGGGGCCAACAATTCCCCGTAAGACTTTTCTCTCGAATGCTATCCCGAGTTTTCCACACGGCGACCTTGGTCAAATGTGGAATCAAGGATCACCCGTTCGTTCAGGTATGAGTGCCTGGGCGATTGCAAAGCAGACCTAGGCGGCACATCATTCCGGAACTTCGAACTTGCGTGGGTCCCATATGCTTTATTATTTTTGAGCCGATTTATCGCTCTGCTAACTTTGTCCATGCTTGGTGGCGGCAGTATAGTGCGGTCTTCGGTCATTAGTGGAGCCTTCAATTCGTTAGTTAGATGGCCATTAAGCAACTCATGAAAGTGCTCTTCCCGTCGCTCTAAGATGCCTTTGAGATCGCCGATTAGATAACCCTCCTTGTCTTTGCAGTATGTGCATCGCGGTGTTAATTGCGTCATACCGCGGACTCTTTGGTGGAACTTCTGCGCCTAGTGCGGTCATTGGTCTCTGTATTGTATGTGAGATTCTTCTTCCAGGGTGCTTTCTTTCGCCGGTGAACTGTTTTTTCATATCTTCTAAGCTCTTTATATTCATCTTCGTGTGCCCGCGTTCTATGAGATTGTTGCATTGCTCGGTACGCAACATTCTTACATTGAGCGAGCGGACCATTTCTCGAGATGATACGATTACCGAACATCTCCTTTAATAGATCAATTGTTTGACTAGCTGTGTGGCATGTGGCACCATTTTGTGGAACCACCATATCACTGATGTCAAGTCCGTCCAGTTCTCCATTCACACCAAATAATCACACCTCCGGCATAAAATCCTCCACACCACACGGTCACCTTTTGTGGATGCAATTGGGTGTCCTGAAGCACATGTTATTATGTTGCTGCCCACTAATGCATATTTTGCTTACTGACAAAGCCATTGAGCCAAAAATGAACTTCATCACTGAAGATGATTTTTCGAGATGTAATTCAGGATTTTCTTTTTTGCTGACGTTCGAGCAAGTTCTTTATAATTAATTGTCCAAGTGAATTTGTCAAGTCTTGTAGATTTTCTAAGCATAAACTGGTACAACGGTATCACTCATCCCTTATGTCCCACTGTAAAAATAGCCTTTTGAGTTGTTTTTCGCGTATTACTTCATGTCCTTACTAGCTTTCATATTTCTCTTTCTCATTTTCCTTTAACAAAGTCTCTAGGTGTAGGAAAAGCGACATACAACGATGATGAATAAATGGGACCATAAAGCAGAAGATGCGGAAAAGCTCAACTCTCAACCCTGCACTACATCAGTCATCCCCCCCTCATCCCGTCCAAATATTCAGTTGCTGCAAAAACAAAACCAAAACAAAAGTGAAAGCGGATTTTTTTTCACCCACTCCCTCCCTCACTGTTTCCTTTATGGTTTGTCTGTGTGTGTGTATAAAGTCGAGTAGCGGAATTCCTTAAATTCCAAGCCATGCGCTCCTCACTTTCTTCTTAAAAGAAGGCTCAACCTTCCGCCATTCCACTTGCCACCCCATCCACCAATACACCATCAACCAGCGATCAACACCTCAGTCGTCTCATTAATTTTCTGTTTTTTTCTTTTTGCCTACGAAGACGTCTGGTATGTCTCTGTTCACAAGTCTCCGCGTCTGTCTGTTCAAATCAACAACTCCACAAAAGGTCTGCCTAGACGGGCAAGCGGTTAAGAACTGAAATGAGCCTTCCGCCCAGCGCTAGAATTGTGGGTGGCTCGTCAAAGCATCGACGTCCTTGTCCGTCCTCCTGCATTTCTACTAAGGATTTTTTATTCTTCTTCTTCTTCTTATATTTAATTCATTTTCGCCAGGCAATGACGTCGAGACGACGACCAACCAATGTTGCTTCGCCGAGGCTAAAGTTGAACTGCAGCTCAGACGCTCTCTGATGTCTCGCGGTTTATTTGCTTGCTTCGCGGAGCCGCAGCTGTCTGGAGTGGGGATTTGGCCATTGCTGTGATAAGTCCATAGATAGAGTACTGTCTAGTCTGGTCGGTCTCAATATGATGCGGTACGATGACTTTGTCGACTTTACCGCCATTCCGTGCAAGCCAAGCAGACATAGTGTGATTCACATTTAAAAAATTTCTCTATGCCGTCCTGAAGAACTGTCTGAGAATGTGGCGGCGGCATTTTCAGCTGGCCGCTTCTGAATTCCGCACGACGACCTCTACCTTGCTTGTCAATAGGTATGTCCTACACCTATCATACGCGCTATATGTATGTCTCGTCTCGCTGCCAACTTGTGTTGTTAACACAAACTCTGCCTGCACCGTTGTGGCGTTTAATTGCATTTAATTAAAGTTGCGCTAGGACGACGGACGACCCACCAACAAACCACAGCCTGCCTGTGTGCTACCCTTGAAAATGTTTGTGCCGAAATGAGCTAATGAATGAATAACGCTTAGTTGTTGGTTCTACATGGAAGGGGTGGGTTGTTGGGTGCTTGGTGGGTAGGCACCAAATTGTGATTTCGTTCGAATTGTGGTAAATAATTAATCAAAATCGTAATGCTTGTGTGATGACACAGATCAATTCACCCAGAGTTGGTTTTATTTCACTTCAATAAAATTTGGACCTTAAAAAAGCCAACAAAAAAAATATCCGCGGAGATATACATATTATGGTAATTGTGTAAGATGTTTCTGATTTCAAAAATTGTTTCGGTAAAACCATTTTTAGAAAATGGCAATGTCCTGATAAGATTATGGGATTTCTTGTATGCCAATGGGTTGAGGTATACAAACTGACCCCGAAAAAGAAATTTTTTGCTATAAAAAAAATTGAATTTATTTTAATCTTAAACTGATGTTTTTGAATTTTTAAAAATCCAGCGTATAGTTTAATTATATTTCAATAGAAAAATAGGTAAAACGGAAGGTATTTTCTACTGTTCTTATTCCAAATCCGTTGATTTGCTGGACACTGGATAAACGTCTTACCACCAACCCTCGAAAATCGAATTACATTCTTTTTAAGATATACTCTTACACCAATATTTTGATAAATAACTAAATTTATTAAAAAGAATTAAATGAATTGAATGAATTGAATGAATTGAATGAATTGAATGAATTGAATGAATTGAATGAATTGAATGAATTGAATGAATTGAATGAATTGAATGAATTGAATGAATTGAATGAATTGAATGAATTGAATGAATTGAATGAATTGAATGAATTGAATGAATTGAATGAATTGAATGAATTGAATGAATTGAATGAATTGAATGAATTGAATGAATTGAATGAATTGAATGAATTGAATGAACGAATTGATGAATGAATTGGTGAATGAATTGATGGAACGAATTGGTGAATGAATTGATGAATGAATTGGTGAATGAATTGATGAATGAATTGATGAATGAATTGATGAATAAATTGAATACAAGATTTAAAGAAAAAATTACTCTTGTTCAAAGAAAAACATAAATTCACAACCCCAGCTGAGTGATATGAAAATCGAATCTGACATTAGTAATATTGAAAATATTGTCAACTAGGACCTAGGCTTTATCAACCCAAAATCTAAAATCTCTAATCGGAGATACATATTTATGCAAAGTTTTAATAAAATCGGGCCTTGGGGCTCGATCACTTACAAATTTTTACAGAAAGTGTTGCCAGCCACAAACAAACAAACATATTCTGACGCGAAGTTAGTATAAAAAAAAAAATTCAATTTCCCGATGAGCCAAATTACTTTTCTTAGCCGATTTTCACTGCAACATTACAACGACTGCCTGGATATAATTGTATTTCCATTAAATTAGGCGTTATAATTCCCAACTGGTTATCTTTATATATATATAGTTCTACTGTACGTGTGTTGTCACTAAACTCCACCTAAACGGCTGAACCGATTTGAATGATTTTTTTTGTATGCGTTTGAGTGACGCCCTGGATGGTTTAGATTTACAAATCAGCCCGGCAGATGCCGCTGGTATCGTTTTTTTCTCCGAAAATTCTTATTGATGGAACGACTTGGCTCAAATTCACACCATATAATATTTAAATAAAAAGAAAGTCGTTGACAAAATTTGGACCCGATAGGTGGCCATGGGGTGGAAAATGTAGTTTTCCCGGTATATGATCTTCATATAAAGAACATTCGAACAAGTGTAAATTTTTTGCCTGTGTAAGTGTCGATTCTATAGTTTTCTGGATTGGTGAGTTGGTTAGTTAGTGGGGTGTTAGTGGGCGTGGCGTCAGTGGGATGGGACAGCCGGGAAATGACTGGTATTTCTGCTAATACTGATTTGACTAATACTGTGACGCGATATCGCAAAACAAATAGTTTTTCACAAGCTCACAAAACGATCACAAACAAATTTATTGAAAGTGGGACAGGACAACGTCTGTCGGGTCAGCTAGTCTCGCATAAAGAGCAAGACAAAAGAAAGTACATCTTCTAAATCCGAATTATTTTGCTTTCGGTTACCCTTAACAGGGCGTAGGAAAAAATCTCTATATGAAGGAGGTTAAAACATAGGCTGGATAACAACACGGTCATCAACTTATCACGGACTGTTCGATACCTGGATATAAATTTCAGTGTTGAAGTTTAACGAACATGCATCAAGGACACTACACTAAGCAAATTATGCTCTTACAGCCTATCATATTCTCTATAATGAGACGAAGCTAAGGACTTAACCTAAAAAAAACTACTCATATACACAGCAGATTATCCGCCCGGTTCTCCACTTGGTTCACGATATCTCCAAAATACATGAAGAAATAGCAGTTGTTCAATATTAACTTTGAATATACGGTTTGAGTCTGTAGTGGTATTCATAGGAAAATCCACAATGGCTACTTCTACTAAAGTACAGATTTGTACAAAGTAAGCAAAATTACATCTATTGAAAAGCAATTGCAAGAACTCATGAGAACCCTTAAGTCATTGAGCTTGGAAGGAGCCATAATTACATAAGCCTGCTGTAATTCATCAGAAATTCGACGATCTTTTAAGAACTCCAACATCTTAAAATACTGCTGTAGGGTCATACTGGCGAGGCTGATAGCCTTGGCAGTGTAACTATCACTCTTACCACAATCCCGTGGAATGTCAGCCGTAAGGAAGCTAAATTTATTTAAGTCAACATTACATGTATATGCAAGACCCAGTCGACGAGCCAGCACACTTAAATTCAGCACATTTCTTGCTCTTACTTTTATTATATCAAACAATTGTATGTATAAAATCCTCACAAAAACTTACTAAGCTATACTGCTTCTGAGGGGACAATCGGCAAAGTATCTCCGATACCAAGCTGGATAACCCTCTTCCAACTCCCGTTCTATCGAACGTCAATGGCTTTCATTTTTAGTTACATTTGTTGAAATCATTCACTATGACTCGTGTACCACTACCCAGATCAAGAGCCTACTGTTTACCCGTGGTCCTGTGGTGGTAGATAACCATATATAGGAGAGTGCTGACCGATCACCACTATCAACACAAACTCTTATCAGCCTATGTAACTTGTGAACCTCTTTCACAGCTATGATATTGGACGATTAACAATGAAGCCTGATCTAATACAGAATGGGCACAGTAGCAGGGATTTATATCTATTATGATTTGTAGTCCGCGTCCGGAAATTCGCCAAAATATTTCGACTTGCAAATTAGTATTGTTGATACAGTCTTCGAAGGTTTAGTTTTGGGTACCATTTCAGACGCGAAAAACCATAATGGCGTCCACCTGCTGCCATTTTATTAAAAAGGAGACAGTTGAAGAAATGCCAAGTCTGTAAGAGAAAATTCTAACTGCTTAACATGTTTTTGGACCTACTACATGTCAACTATCTACTAACGCTAAGGAAGCAATAAGCTATAAGAATAAAGGTTGTAAAACGGACGGGGATATTCACCGAGAGCTACCTCTTTTATTGCGAGCAGATCTTAAGAGCAACTAAGCTATTATGCTGCTAGAATCTCACTAAATGTTGTTTTTAGGTCTGGCTCTTTTATGCGCTACCTACTAAACTACTAGGAGTACTTGCTTATTATATTAACTGCCATAAATCTTGACGAGAAGGATGTTTAGATACTGTAGTTCAATTGTCCGGTTCAATGTCATTTCAAAAAAGCCAAAATTGCAATTGGCAGTGGCCAGGAATATCCTTTATTGAGTGCAAGCCCTAAGTAGTCGCTTGATAATAGAAAAATTAACTTTAGCTAAAACAATAAAAAGTTGCGCAAAAAGTTGAAGATTCAAAAAGTGGAAAAAGAAGCTGAAAACATTGTGCTAAACGCTTATTGAAGAAACATCTTAAAGAATCACTGCGCCATGAACTTTTTCGTCAAACGATTAGGTATAGAGGTACTCGCAAGTTAAATTCTTTTCGGAAACTTGGAAGTTCAACTTTTAATATCATTTTCTTGAAAGGACATTTGAGTGATTTAATCAGTCACCTTTTTCCTACTGCCAATTGAGTTCATAAAAGGTCGTTAAATTACCTCGTTTTGATTTTAACTTTAAATTAGAATATTCCTTTTCACTTAAAGTTACAAACAGTGTGACTTTCTGTCTACTTAATGTTCACATGTATGACTGACTGCCTGCTTAACCGACCTGCATTTGGATTTGAATTTGAAGACATTTATCCGCCTTACCCTCCTCTATTTACACAACTTTCGATTAAAGTAAAAAAACAACAAAACAAAAAACTCTTACTCACGGTATCTCCTCTTACTCACTGTATCATTGTAATTCTTTTCAACACATTACACAGCGAGTAATTAAAACAGTGAAAGTTTCTACGCCCGCCACCACAGACTCGTATTGAAGTTGGTTGGGGTTGGGTATCCTCATCACCACCACATAAAAGCTGCATCAACAGTACACGATATGTGTTCTTAACATTGCGCAGAAACACAGATACAAAATCCACTTCTGACAGTTACTTCACAATGAGGATGCAGAAGCACTCCTATTCATTCACCTTCTGTCTCTCTTTGTATACTCGCTCTGCGGAAGGGTTGTCTAACTTGTGGATCCTCTTTACAATGCTTGCAAGAGTAGGTAACACACAACGTGTTTGTGGATGTGCCACTAACTTTGATAATTTAGCCTTTGATTGTTGTTACTGTACCACAGTAATGAGGCGTCGGTGATTATTACGACCGTGAATCAGCGTCATCAGGCGAATAAACATTTTAAAGTATGAAATCCAGAAATCCGTCCCTTTCGGTGGTGTTGTGAGTCTCATTTCATTTGCATCAGCAACTTTTATAATGGGTGTTTTTTTAAGCCCGATAGAATTTGAATTTTGTAAAATATAACACAAAACATCTAATTTTAATAAAATTGTTTTACTCATTAAAAGGACCAATACATGACATTAACATTGGAAAATTTTATTGGGCATACGGCTACCCCGGCTGTTCTTGACGAAGCGTATTTTGGACGTCCAATTTTGGGCCACTTTTTCGAGAACTGCTGGTCGTATGTCACAAATAACACGAACAATGTTGGCCTCGAAGGCGTCAATTGTTTCAGGCTTAGTAGCACAAAACGAGCGACTTCACGCGAAACTACAGAAAATAATCGAGAAGTGTTAAATCGCACTACCTTGGACGACAATTGAAAAGTCGATTTCTCGAAATCAACTCAACGCCTAATTTGGATTTCAATAAGTCGATGGTTGCCGTCGCCGTATGGCACGTCGCACCATCCTGATGGAACCCCATCTCGTCCAAATCAATGTCATCCATATTTTCAAACAAAAAAATCATTGATCATAGAGAAATAATGATCTCCATTGACTGTAACGCGAATTCCGGCCTCATTTTTGAAGAGATAAGTTTCATTGATGCCAACAGCGTGTAAACTGTGCACCAAATGGTGCATCCGGATGTAAAGGAGTCTGTAGGGTCTCTTGTGGATTCGATTGGTCTCACTCACATATGCTGCGATTGTGGTAATCAACAAACCAGGGGTCAAATTACTACATAAGTGACTGAAAATGTTGATGGGACATGATCGCTTACGTGAACGAGTGACGAGTGGTGATCATCCCAATGTAAATACTCGACCACTCGTTAACGTATGGATTTTATTCACTCGTTAACTGATGTCGTAATTCGACCCCAACATCATATTTCGCTCTACAACTGGGGTCCGGTCCTGGCCCCCGCAAAAAGACTCTCCACCGGTCCGGATTTCAAGCCGATGTCATCCAGTTTGGCATCCCTAAACTCTGTGCGTCCTGGTCTACGCCATCCTTTTAGCGTAGGCTTGGCCGGCCTCGCTGTCATGTTCCATAAATCCTACTGCAAAGTACTTTCCGAGCAGGATCCTCTTCGCTCATACGAGCTAGGTGTCCTGCCCATCGGAGCCTACCGAGCTTAATTTTCTTCACGATGTCGACATCGCGGTAACGCTCGTAGATCTCATCATTATAGAGTCTCCGGAATCGTCCTTCCTCACATACGGGGCCAACAATTCTCCGTAAGACTTTTCTCTCGAACGCGGCTAAGAGGTCAGAATGCTTTTTGCTAAGCACCCAAGTCTTGGATCCATATGTAAGTACTGGTATGATGTCCTGCATGACAGCTGTAATATATGTCATATTCTGATTTTTGTAAGACACCATTCTGCAGCTTCTCCTGGATTGCTGTTATAACAGCCTTATATTTAGACAGGGTTTCGGCCAGCTGCTGTGCAGCTCGAGCTCTACGTTCCATGAGAAAATTCCTAAATAGTTTAGCCGTTTTCGTTGCATTGGTCGTCATCGTTCATCAGTGTATCCGAGGCTGATTTTGGGTTTTGTAATAATAATTTTTTACAAGCGAGGTTATTGGCCTTGCGCCAACCTTGTTTTGAAAGCACTATCCCGATCATTCAGCTTTTCCTGCATTGGAGGAAAATTACAGGCGGCCACCACGTTGAGTTTTGATCGAACTTCCACCAGTCAGAGATAGTTACGGCCACCTGCAATTCTAGAGCATTCTGTGTCATTCCCCCTATTCTGCTGATGGCTGACCGCCGTAATTCAACCCCAGTTAAGCTAAAAATGAGGCACAACTTGAGATTGGCTTGCTCAGATGGACGAAAATGTGCGTCAAACATATCTATCCGTCTATAAGTTGCGGGTATGGACGACTGATTTTCAAAGTAAATTTGAATAATTTGGTAGCGTTTTTCAAGTATGGGTCAATTCGTTATGACTTTCCAGAGTATATTGATAATAAGTGTCAAACAGTGAGCGCAGTATGACAGCTCGTTTGACAGTTAACACTTCATTAATTTCCTCTAAGACCTCTATATGTGTTTTGGTTCCATTTCTTACGCAAAACCCCTTCATTACCAATTTGGGTTGCGCATACGCCACGAAAAATTAAAAAAAAAATTAAAAGATACTTTTATTTAATAATTCTTTTTTCCCTTTCAGACGTCAAAATTCCAATTCATCAAAACGACATTTTGGCTTTCAACTCTATAAAAAAAACATTCGCATTTTGTCGCACACAGTTACTGGACCAATGAATGGGAGTATCAAATTTGGCTACCAACAAGCCATCAGCTTAAAGAATGCAATTTTGGCAGCAATTACTTAAAAGTTGAATGAAAATTTAAAGCAAAATTACCACGGACTGAATTGATTTTCAATAATTTTCAATTAACTGTTCAGTTGCCGTCAAGATTTTGAATAGCAAACTTCACCGCCAGCACAGCACCACCACACCCCCATACACCCCTACGTCAGCAAGTTCACTAGATTCATTTATATCAACAATAAAAACAACACCAACTACAACTACAACTGTCATAGCTGCAACAACAAAAAAATCGTCATCGTCGTCGTCATCATCGTTATCATCTTCAGCAAAAAGAGAAGAGCTTTAAAGGATTTGGAGGGAATACAAATTTGCCGTTTTTGCCGTCTGTCAATCGTGTCAAATCCGGCAACACGGCCAAGATAAATTACCATCTTATGGATTGCTGGACGGGTAACGCCCGACTGGCGAGTGTTCTAGTTTAAGGTGAGTTTTCCATAATGTTGTTTGGTAAAAGCAATTTGTAGTTATGTTAACTTATTAAGCATGCCCAATGAGTGTGCCCAATGTGGTAACCTTATTTGCACTTGTTTTTATTGATAACAAAGAAAATGATATGCTTCTTAGAAAGGTGCAAGCTTCTTAGCGATTTTCAGTATGGGTCTGTAAACGGCAAGTCCATCGAAGACGCTTGATGAACATTTTTGGTCAAGGAAACAAAACAGGCCTCGAAATAACTAAAGCTTTCAATCGTTTTGAGATTGAGCTTTTGTTGAAATTACCTGAAAGGTTTGTGGCTTAAAAGTGGCTTGTGTCCTACCTTTTTGGTTTTATATAATTCGGGTTCGCACCTTTATAATGCTCGGCTAGATGCTTGACACAGCGTGGACGTTAAGGAGAAGGAGGAGAAAAGAGGAGATATCTATGAAATTGTGTTTTGAATGCCTGGGGATCATACTGATGTGGAAAGACAGTGCTTGGCAGAGCATTCTACATACTTGTTCATCAGAGATACACACGTACCTATATAAGATTTGGAGAAAATCTGGTTAATTTTTTTAAAAAAAATTTGGGGAGCCCTCGAGCCCGGGGTCTCCAAAATGTTTACTAAAAACGGCGACACACACGGAGATACACATGTATAAAATTGTATAAAATTTGAAGAATATTGGGTTGTGTACAAAGTTTCAATGAAATCGGGCTTTGGGAAGTAGGTTAAAAATTGATCGCAAGATTTCATGACACGCGAAGTTTATATAGAGAGTTTAAAAATGAGAAAGAGTATCGGGGATAAAACAGAGTCCTGGGGAACGCCAGCAGCTAAGTTAAGTATAGACTTGAAACCGTCCAATACAGCTCGAATTGATCGAAAGCTTCTATTCCAATAAAGCAGTTTATCAACGACTTCATAAGCAAGAATTTTGGGCAAAAGAGCTTGATGCCAAACTCTGTTAAATGCCTTAGAAATATCGAGTGCAACAGCTTTGTTCAAACCAAATCGATGCAAAGACCGGTTCCACTGTTCGGCGAGATAATACCATCAAATCACCAGAAGAACGTTGCCCACGATATCTGTTCTGCCGGTCAATAAGAATTTCGATGGTTTCAAGATATTTCATGAGCTGAAAATTGATCAGCGTATCAATGGGCTTTGAAAGAATGGATGTAAGTATATACTATGAATCGGTACGAATGACCACCGCGAGCACGTTTGCAACGTGTTCTATTCTTTGGAGCCAATTTTCAACCACTCTTCAACACATATCGGCTGGAACGTTGGCAATTTCGCGTTCGATATTGTTCCTGAGCTTTTTGGCTTGTTGGCATAAACCAATGACATAACGTAACCCCATAAAAAGAAATCCAACGGCATGAGCGAGCGGGCTATTTCTCGATATTACACGATTACCGAACTTCCCCTTCAATAGATCAATTGTTAGACCAGCTGTCTGGTATGTGGCACCAACTACATTTCACTGATATCAGGTCTATCCAATTCAGGTCAGGAGTAGTCTTCCAACATGCAACTCCATCGACCGTAACATGTTGATCATTTTCATCGACGGAAAAAAAATTGTCGGTTTGTTGATGTCCAAATTTTGCTTACCGACAAAGCCATTAAGCCAACCGGTCTATGTGTGCGAAAGCAGCCACCGACCGTAACCAAACCTTAATCTACTGCCATTTAAATTAAGATTTTCAAGTAGCACAGTAGAAGGCAAACTTGCACACGGGCCCCCATCATCCCTTACAACTAATTGATTAAAAAATAAAAAGTTCACGATATCCTTCCGCAACATCAAGATTTCTAGGTCGAAGCTAATTTTATCCCATAATCCGTACGAACTATTTTCGTAAAACTATCGACCTTGAACATTTTCTCTCTTTGCTATCGCTTGCAATATCATCTATCTTCGCATACAGCACAATTGGAGATATTTTTAGAATAGCGTATATTCGTAAGTCGTTACTCAGCTAACGATTCTATTTCTGCAGTGACAGCATCAGAAGAGAATGCGCATTTGCTGTGCATTACGAACGAGTATGTGCGAATCTGTGGCGTACGGATTCGATCAGACACCGCGAGTACGAATACATTCCACAGATCGCCTCGCACCCTTGCAGTAGCATCAGCACCCTCATAGATTTGAATTTGAATTTCCTGATGTGCTGTGCGGATGTAGTGTAGTGTGTAGTTTAGCCATTTAGCCAGACCCCGTGACCGTGGCCAAGACCAAGCGCACAAATGATGTAAGATCAGCACCGGATTCTGTTTAGTCCCCGATGATCAGCAGTTGGCGAGCGTATAGAATGCTGCACTCCGCGCGTTCACACTGAGTGGTCTGAGAATAGTATTTGTTTGAAGGCAAAAACAGAGGAAGTGAAGATGATGGTGATGATGATGATTATGATGATGATGATGATGAGGATGATGATGATGATGATCATAATGACGATTATGATGACGATCATGATGATCATGATAATCATGATGCTTATTATGAGGTTCAGTAAAAACATTGTGCGTGTGTTCAATTTTCCGTTTTGCTTTACAAATAAGATTTCTAGAAATTTCCTATCTAATCTAGCCTATGTGTACAAGTTTGGTCTTTTCTCCAAAATAGGGTAGGGCGATCTAAAATTGTAAAGACGTCTTTCTTACAATTTTTCGAAATCCAAGATTGTTTCCAATCGCCATATTGGGGATAGTAGTTCTTCAGAAATAAGAGGAACAATAAATAAATTTGAACAGATCATGCCTTGAAGTAATTGGTGGTTTTCTTAGTCTCTAGGCTGTACAACCGATACCCAGTTCTTAAACTAATATGAAGAATAGCACAACAGACCGTTGTGGTTCAGGTCGCAGCTTATCACGACAATTGTTTTCTGCTCGTTATATTGAATGCTTTTATATTAACCTTCCTCTTTCGGTTTATATGTCACTAGCTGAATTATCCGTCCTTGCCTGGATGCCTCCACCATACTTACCACCAGCCAACCACCCACCCAGTAGTCCCGCCACAGACACTACGCCCACCCCCACTCACCCCATATCCACTGACTCAAAACTGTAGACTATAAACTCCAGGGATAAACCATACACAATGGTGAAAATCTAAATAATATTGAATAAAATCGGTCCAATAGCTGTCACGCTTAGGTAAAATAACAGGCATTTCCCGATTGCCCCTTTCACCCTACCACCCCAACTAAACTGATACCCACTCAACCGATCTCCCACTGAAACTACGCCAACTGATCATTTTCTTGCACACTCTCACCTCCCTCTCAAATTAACAAGCCATTGACATACAATTGTAACCTATTACCTCCGGAGAAGAAACTGTGTACGGTGATGAAAACTTGATCAAAATCGGTCCACCCGTTTCCAAGATTAGCGTCATACCAACTGACCAATTCCCCACTACTTAATCCAAACCCCACACCAACCCGCTACCGACCCAAAACTGTAGCTTTTAACCCTGTACAATGTTGAAAACCTCCTCTAAATTGGTCCAGTAGTTTTCAACTTTAGCTAAAATAACAGGCGTTACATGGTTCCAACTGAAACCACCCCACTTACCCTACACCAACTGATCTCTTACCAACACTTTCTCCCACCAACGAGTCCCCCCTTCCCAACGTACAAGCCACTGACCCAAAAAAGAAGCCTATAACCTCCGGAGCAAAAAATCCTGAACAATGTTGAAAACCTGATCTAAATCGGTCCAGTTGTTTTTAAGTTTAGCTTAAATAACAGGCGTTACCTGGGGACCACTGAAACCGCACCAACTGACCCCTTCCCAACGCTGGTCCCCCCTATCCAAACTACCAGCCACTGACCCAAAAACTGTAGCCTCCGGAGCAAAAAATCCTGTAATGGTTGAAACCTGATTAAAATTGGTCCAGTCGTTTTCAAGATTAACATAGCCAATACCAATCTTTATATAATGGTATAGAAGTGTAGATTCTGTCACGCCCTTTCTATCCTAATGCTGTTATTTGGCAGTCCCGTACTAGTTTTTGGTGGTGAGTCTGTTCAGGGCCGGGTCTTGATTGTCTTGGTTGGTTCTTCAGCGGTCCTGAGAGGGATCTTTGGGTGGTCTTGAGGTGATCTTGACCCTCAAGGGTCTGAAGGTGGTTTTGAGGGAAGTTAGGGCGCGTTTTAAAAGGGTCTTGAGGAGGTCTTGAGGGGGTTTTGGTGGTGACTTGAGGGAGTTTTGATTAGGTCTTTTGTGGGTCTTAAGCGGGTGATGTTTAAAGGTGGTCTTAATACGTCATGAATAAGTATTGGGGTGGTCTTAAGGTGTCTCGAGGGGTGTTGAGGTGGTTTTAATATTTTGTGGTCTTGAGGGGGTCTTCTGGGGGATTTGAAAGGGATCCTGAGCGGTTTTGATACTGTCTTAGGGAGTCTTGTTGGGGGTCTTTAGAGGGCCTTGAGGAGTTTTAAAAGGGGGTATTTTGTTTGTTCTTTGGTGGATCTGGAGAGGGTCTTGATGTGGTCTTGAGAGGGTTTTAAAAAGATCTTGAGTATGGTTTGAGGTTTAAAAGAAGATTAAAATAACCTAAATGTCATGGTTCTTTAAATTTATATGATTTTTTAAGCCTCAAATATTTCTGATTTCCATTAACAGGTTTCCAGCCAGTTTCATTTATTTTATAACAGTTCTAGTTGCTAGTTCAACCACCTATATTAAAATTTTCTACCTAGAGAAGTTAGACTGCTGTTCGTCTTTTACTTCCCGGAGAGTTGGCCAAGCATGCAGTCGGTGAAGGAACAAAAGCTGTTACTAAATATACCAGCTCTAAGTAAATATCGGCGTCATCTTATCTTTGTCTTTTGTAAGACACCACCAAATAAAACCTAGGAGTGTTTGATCCTCTCTAGCGTACCATAAAGCCTTTCCTTTCGAACGTCCATTATACATTTAACGGGTTTTTGTAGGCTTTGTGCGCTTTACCAAAGGGGGGGGGGGTAATCTTAGCAGAGAGTGTTTCTTTCCTGCAGAATGATTAATGGCTTAGGGAGTGTTCAAATACAAAAAAAAATAAAAGCATCAATGTTTTCAAAACCTTGGATAGGTAACTCACTGAACACGGATGCCCTTGTTTAGAAAATGCCAAAACATTACGCATTTGACTTTTTAAGGGTTAACCAAATATGGCTTTTTCATAGTGTTGGCTAATTGATTTTGCAGTGTTTGCCAGCCAGATCATTGGCAAAACCAAGGTGAGATGTTTAGATGCCAATAAGTTTGCGACATAGACTCCAACACAGATTCCTTCTATGCAAAACTTCGAGTTCCTGCTCTCCTCACCCGCCAATCAAGACGTTTGCGTTAGTAGTCAATTTAATGAAATATTAAGAGAGATCAGTAGGTGATGAGATCTTGCCACACGTTTCGATTTGATTCTAATTTGATTTGTTTGCTCGTATATATCTTTTGATAGTCTCCTTCGAAAAAAGCGGAGCTTTTCTGCCTCTGATCGAGCAATCGATCAATACGATCCATCCAACATGATCGCCCATTTTTTTTTGTTGGCACTCAAATAAATAGCTATACCAACATACATACATATATTCCCAAATTCGCATCACAAATTCAAATTCAGGTCCGGTCAGATGGATGTGCATGATCGGTCGGCGCTCGCCCGCTCCCTCTGTTCTCTTATTTGTCTCGCTGTGTTCTTCCGTTTATATTCAAATGATGATGTGCAATGACGATCGTAGCCGTCCGTCGTATTCGCTAGTGCGGCGCGATCGCGTTTTTGTTGTTGTTGTGTGGGGCGAAGGCGGTTGCGGCGATCGCTATGGCCTTGGCCTTGAATAAACGGATTGTTTTTTTTTTTTTTTTAAGTTCTGTTTTTCTTCTCTCTCTCTTCCTCTATCTGAGAGTTCTGTTCTTGTTCGTAATGTGTCTTCTCATTTGCGTTTGCATTCAATCGTCGTTGTTGTCATTTAGTCAAACAGTCGCTTGATCAGTTGGTGGGTTGGTTGTTTGGCTCGTCAGCCTTTGGCACTCTTTTCTCCCTTCGACTCTTTGCATTTTTAATAATTTGCTGTTGAGATCGCACAGCAGAAGAGTAAATCACACTCATTGTGAGCTTCTGAATTTGAATGTTTTTTTCTTTCTTCGTGTTTTGCATTGGTGGCCGTTGTTCTTTCTCCCCTGTTTCTGGTCAGGAGGAGCAAGAGTACGCGGCAAGAGCTGACTCAAAACAAAACGCATTGTGTATTAGTCAGTTCCAGAATGCGACGACCGACGAAACCCACTGTACCGCCACAGCCACACAAGACACAAGTATGTGAGAATTCTCCAAAACCAAGCCAAGAGCGGTTGTTATGCAATAAACATTTTTATTAGCAGCTTTTTTTTTTGGTTGCGGCTCTTAGTTGGCTATAACGTTATAAAGTTATAGCAAGCAAATGTGGACATTTTTCTGTTTTGTGGCTTTTTTTTTTTTTTTTTTTAGTAGGTAGGTTTGTTTTCTGTCCGGTTTGTTTGTTGCACAATCAATTGTCTCGCCTTTTTTTTGTGTGGAAACGGGTGGTGCGACGACGGCTAGAATGCGACACGACACGCGCGGACAAATTTAAAATGTTGATAGAGACAGATTATGCCTTTTTGCGGGATTAGTGTTTTCTTTGCGGATGTTTAAGAAAGATTATTGTACGAGTATATTATAGATAGTCAATGTTAAGGCTAATTAATTTATTATCCTGCGATTAGCATTTCGTTTTAGTTACATATCGACAATGATAAGAAAGGTATTAAAATGTTGTTGTTTTTTTAATAAATTTATAAACTTATAACAAATAATAAGATAGGAGGTACCTTAATGTTCCTCTGACCAGAAAATTGATGAGCTCACTTTTAAAATGCATTTGTGTGAGTTCAACGCAATGTGGAAAGTTGGATATTTTGTTTAACAATAGTTTACTATTCGTTTCCGTAAATGTTCCCACCACCTCTGTCGACGTGTCGTCAACGTAGTGGCGAATATTATTTGCATCTTTTGACATTCATGCGTATGTTTTGTTGTTGTTGTTCCTAAACAACCTTAGATTCATTGCATTGCAGCAACTGAGAACAGCGTCGTCATAGTCGGACGACACCAGCAGGCAGCACCTTTCAACGTTAAATCGGAAAAATGGCCAACGGAAAAGTCTTATCATTGATTGTGTGTGCGTGACGCATTATGAGTGCAACTGCATAACAACTCATGCTTCGCCTACCACCTCCTGACACAATCGCTCGTCATGTTAGCAGTGCGTGTGTGTGCATTAACTATTCCTACCTAAGCAACACCACACAATTGTCGCTCATTAGCAAAAAACAAAAGAAAAACATCAACTGAAATTTTTTTCACACACTTGAGAAATTGCAAAAAAAAAAATGTGTATCGCTATGCGCGGCGACGCGTTAACTGTGCTTCTAATTTATTTTTAGAAATGCGCGCAAAATTAGTATACCTATCTAAGTGTATGATGCGACTACTGACTACTTGTAGCGCTGTTATTGTGCTATTATTTCGTGTCCGTCAGCGCCTACCCGTTCGCCTTGCGTCCAGCCAGCAGTCAGTATTGTTGTTACCCGCATGAAATGACTGACGTCAGACATGTCAAATCAACGCGGTAATGCATTTGGACTGTGATTACAAACACACACGTCTTCGCGTACGCGTGTTATGCAGCAAAAACGGAATAGATACAATTCCGCTCCGTAAGTATAGGAAACAACTTAAAATAATAACATTATTAACAGAATTAAGAAAAACAACGAGCTCAAAGTGCTTTGTACAATGCGAATAATGCCAGACCAGAGTCAGCATTCTGTTACGGCTACGGGTATCTATCTACCTTCCTACGTACCCTACAATTTTGTCTGTTTGCCAGTTTGCGCGAAGAGATTGACAAAAAAACTTACACAAAAAACAAGTAAATGTAAAAAAACGTAGTTTTTCGGGTACAAACTTTTATATATACATCGAAACACGCCACACAGTCGTTTGTTATTTGGTAATAATCGCCGAAATATCTGTTTTTGAGGTCAGGGCTATTTCAAATAAATTTTTTCCCAAGCTTCACACGTGGCACACGCGACTCGCAACCAGCGTCAAAAGCGGGATATCAAAATGGGCCCCTAACATTGAGCCGCTCACAAAATTTCAACCCGAAAGATGGTTAAAAAGACCTCAAAAAACGATAAACTGGTGCGATTTCAAACCATCACGCGTGCCACACTCGAAACGTGACACTTGTCATACGTGGAATATAAAAAATGCTATTTTGGGCTTAGATACTCACAAAACTCTCTAGGTCGTGTGGAAGGCTGTTAAAAAGGACCTCAAAGAAGTCGAAAAAAATGTCAAACCACCACACGCGCCAAACGCGACACGCGTCATACTGGTTGGTTAAAAAGGCCCTCAAAGAAATCAAAAAACAAAAAATTTCAACTCATCACTCGCGCTACACGCGACACGCGTCATACTCGGAATATAAAAAATGTTATTTTGCACTTAGACACTCACAAAACATCAGCTTCTAGGTCGTGTGGAAGTTGGTTAAAAAGGACCTCAAAGAAGTCGAAAAACAAAAAATTTCAACTCATCACACGCGACACGCATCATACTCGGAATAAAAAAAATGCTATTTTGGACTCACAATATTTCAGCTCTCTAGGTCGTGTATGACAAACCCAAAGTATGGGTACCGGGGCACAGTGACATTGACGACAGGGAGAAGGCGGACGTACTGGCGAAGAAGGGCGTAACATTGGATATCGACTACATGAAGAGAGTCTCCTGTCCATTGAGCTCCGTCCGGGTACGTGTTCTCACCTTTCATACCAGCAAGGCTCAATTGAGGTAGAATGACTTAACCAACTGCACTACATCGAGGGCGATGTGACCTTCCTACAATAAAAATAAATCTACCGAGCTGATCCCGAATTCCAGATCACGGAAAGATATTTCCAGAGTCGTTGCTATAATCACTGGCCATTGGCCGGTGGGCAGCCAATTGCAGAAGTTTGTAGGGATGTTAATGAGAAAGAAACTCTTATTCATTATATCTGCAAATTTCCAGCTCTGACGGCCTTCCGGCTCCACAAATTGGAAAAACCTTTCTTTGCCGACCTCAGTGAGCTTTCGGAGTGCCGAATAACCGATCTGATCTCGTACCTAAATTCTACCGGGTGGTTATAACTATTTCAGGATACCTTTCACGGCATATGGTCACCCGAGGTCTGTGATTACAAAACGGCTATTTGAGACCCTCGCTAAGACGTCGTGGACCATCACTTACTTACCTACCTACCAGCTGGATGTTATACGTGTGTAGGCCAAGATCTTCGTGCAAAATTTTCCGCATAGTGGACGAACAAAGCCCCAGTTCCTGCGACTGACGACGACTTTCATTTGCAGCGGCAATATTGCCTTCAGTGCGCACATTCCCTTGGTGTGTTGGAGTTATTGCATCATTTAGAGACTATGTGAAACTAAATCTATCCACAACTCGACGGATGGCTTCCCTGGACGCCATATATATCACTAAGTCGTCTATAAGTTGCGAGAAACGACGGCTCAATTTCAAAGTAAATTTGAATAATTTAGCAGCTCTGTTCAAGCGTAAGTCTATTTATGATGATTTGCCTGAGTGTAGTGGTAATAAATGCTGAAAATAAGCGAACTATCTATGACAGCTCGTTTGACAGGTAACTCATCGGTAAGTTCTATCTACGCAAAAAAGAAACACCCATATTACCTTCCTCTTGGTTAAGAGTCTATTGAGCTATTTGCTGAGAACCAAAGTTTCTTGCCTATAGATGTGTCCATCGAGCTGTTGAGGTTGCTGTAATCGCGAAGCTAGGTACATAGAGCCGGTCCTTAGCGACGCCCTTCTTCGCTAATTATTCCGCTTTCTTATTACCCTTTATGTTACTGTGCTACGTAATTGGCTTATCAAAGCCAGTTCTTGGAACTGTCTAATAAGTTTTGAGTTACTAACGTCAAACTGGATGATATCTGCTAGAAATCGGGTTCGGTGGAGAGATTTTTTTTCGGAAGATCGGGACCGAATCCCGGCTTTAGAGCCAAATATGCCATGAATGTTCTTTCATCAATCAATTATTGTTACGCTGTTCTCATTTTACTTTTTCCAACGGAGGGTTGAAAAGAAAAGATCCCCATTGAACCCTTAAAACAGTTGTTTACATTTGATAGTGCTCCGAAGACTGCAACTTCAAAGAGGAGACAAAAAAATTTATCTTAAGAGTCAAGGTGAGTGACCTATTAATAGAATTACTCAATTCAATTTGAGCGGAACAATATGGTTGCCGAGAATACCTGTTGATAGAATTACTCAATGTTGAGCGGAACAATATGAGTGTCGGTAGTACCTGTTAGTAGAATTACTCAATGTTGAGCGGAACAATATGAGTGTCGGTAGTACCTGTTAGTAGAATTACTCAATGTTGAGCGGAACAATATGAGTGTCGGTAGTACCTGTTAATAGAATTACTCAATTAAAGTCGAGCGGAAAAATATGACTGCCGGGAAAATACCTGTTAATAGAATTACTCAATTAATGTTGAGCGAAACAATGAGTGCTGATAATACCTGTTGATAAAATTACTCTATTAATGTTAAGCGGAACAATATAAGTGCCTATAGGTATCGAAGATTGGACACACTGATCCAATGTTCCTTCATATATATATATATATATTTGCAATAATACTATTTTTTATTTAAATAAAAATTTCCAAGCAAAGTCTCTCTCTAAGAAATAAAATGTGGTTTTCCGTCAGCCTTGCAGATGCCAGGGTCAGCAAGCAGTAATAATGCATTTGTTAAATAATACAATGTATGGTGTGGCCTGCTCCACTCATCCCTTGTGATAGTCAATCCGACTTCGCCCCTCGGAACAAATGCAACCGACAGATTCGTTAGTTGCTTCGATTTCATTGTACAACACGCAACTTTTGTACAATTCACTGCAATGAGTAAGTTGTTCGGCTTAACGCGTAATATCTAACGTCAATGATTGAGGAGCGGTCGTCTCCCGCTCCCGAATAGTTGTGCGTTTGTGGAACACTCAACATATTGGTTTGCTGGTGTTCCGAAGGGGGTGTGCAAACAGATCGACAAAAGCGTCTAAATGAGGAAGAGAGTGGAAGAGAGAAAAAAAAGAGAGGGTAAGCGAAGGAGAAAATCGCTCGAAAAAGCTTTCAATTGCACTCACATTTGCGTGCGCCCACTTCAAGGTTGTTAAATGACAAATAATAATAATGTTCCTCACTGCCAACCTACGATAAATCACGAATGTTTGGGGAGCGACAGGGGCGGTCGAATGAATAACACACGCAGCTGGGTGCTCAGGAAACATTTAATAAAATAGTTCAGTGCAATGTGGCAGCAGTGCGGCGGCACTGATGTGGATTGGTTGAAAGTCTTGCGCTTTTTTTTGTCGGAATGGGTTTTTTTTTCTCGGCGACTATGTAGAATCCGTAGGGTGGTGAGTGATGGAAACGAGCAGATACATCGGGGAAGGGATTGCGTTTTATTCCCAAGGAGAGTATGAGAGAGAACTTTACAAGGGGTGGGCATCATATAGTGCAATCTACTATTATGTATGATATGCGATTATATTAGGCTAGTATTGTGTAGGTACATATATGTTTACAATGCACATGGTCTTTGGGGATAACACAACATGACGTGCGCAATTGGAAAGCAAAGAATACTACTCAGTAATGCAGAATAATTCTTTGTGTACTTTTTTCCCATCCTCCGTTGCATAACAAAAAGAAGTGAACCTCTTGGATCGGTTGTTAATGTACAGAATTGGATTATATATTCTATTACAGTCAATGTACCTTTATGACATTTAAGAGAGCATCCAAATTCGAATGTCATTATAGTGCTTGTTTCGTCCTCGATATAATGGAACGCATTGTGCCGTGATGACTTTTTTATAACGGGCGGCAACTAAACTCTAGCATTGTTTGTGTTAATTGTTATTTGTTAACAAGTAATGTTCGCTGCACGTTCACTTGAGATCACTTCAAAAAGTGATAGAAGTTTGGATGGTGCAGGATCAATCATCGGAAAGATATTTTCGAGTTTCGTAACTATGTCAAGGGATTTAAAAAAAAAATGCACAGGACACCACACCTTTAATGAATTGGTAAAAGTTAATAAATGAAAAATGACCAATAGTACCTTGTAGCTAGAAGCGTTCATGAGTAACAGGCTGATGTAAGTGATGTAAGGTCAAAAGTACGTCTCTTCACATTAAAACGCCACGTACACTGCAGTGGTTGAAAAGAGACCCCCTCCCATACGATTCACGAAATTAACCAAGGAATCACCCCAATCAAGTATTTGCAACCTTAAGGGATACACTCTGTATATATGTGTATGTGTATGTTCTTTATGTAAACTCACATTTACCAACCGATTTTTATGAAATTTTGAATGTGTATTTTTGGCAGGTGGAGGAAGGTTATAGGCTATAGTACACCCCCTTCCCTCTCCCTGGAGGTTATCTTCTATAAGACTTCCCACGTGTACCCTTAGCATTAACTTGAGCTTCTGTTAGGTTTTTACTGACTAAAACCAACCCCCATTTTGCTGGCCCGTTTACTCCCTGCGGTACCACCAATTAAGCCATTCCTTCACAGGACCGGTTTATTTCCTCCGTATCCTAAAAAAAATCCCTCTCTTTCTTGCAGCTTGTTCATCTCGTCGAAGTTGCAGCATCACCCTGACTATGACCTCGTTGATCACATTCCAGGCTTCTTCGGTGCTCACCATTGTTTGAATGAAGCCAACCGGACTGACTGGCGCTCTCCAAGTAGTTGTTCCAGCAAGCACCTCATGTCAATCAATCCTGCGCACTCTTGCAGTACGTGTTTTGCGTTCTCTACACTGCTCCTGCAGTGAAGACAGAATGGCTAGTACGCGTGCTTGTATTTGTGATGATAATCACGAAAACATCCATGCCCCGACAAGAACTGTGTCAGGTGGTAGTTTATCTGTAATTTTTTTTTTTTGCTAACCATACTGGGATGTCTGGAATCAGCGTATGCGTCCATCGGGTTTTTGTAGATGTCTCCCATCTACGCTGCTACACTCTAGTTCACTACTTTTACGAATGTCTTCTCTTGTACGCTGACTTCCACTGAATTGTTGGTCTCTCACTGCCGCTGATTCTATTGCCATGATGTCAACGTTTGCTGCATCGGTAGAGACCGTCCGAATTGCACAGCATATTCTGAGCGACGGCAGTAGCTGGCGCAAGAAGTGTCATTTTGGCAGCAGTTTTCTTATCGGCTGCTTAGACTCACCAGTATTGGGCAATATCCTCGCAAGAGCTATCTCTGCACGCGATGCCTTTTCACTGGCATATCTCAGATGCTCCTTGAAATTGAGCCTGTGATCCAGCAGGACTCCGAGATATTTTAGGTGTGGGCTCGATGTGATGTTATGTCCGCCGACTCGGATTGTCACTTTTTCCACAATTTTCCTGCTTCTTATCAGTATAGCTTTGATCGGCTAGCACTAGCCCGGCTTCATGCAGCCAATGTCTGACATCCCGGATCATTTCATCACATTTTTGCGGTACCTCCACGAGCGTTTTAGCAACAACCACTATAGCGTATCCAACGATTTCTACTCCAGCAGTTGGTCTAATTGTTAGTAATTAGAATGTCGTCGTACATCACATTCCATGGTAGCGGTCTAAGTACAGAGCCCTTTGGGACTCGTCCGGTGACTTTGTTTTGTCTGGGGTGTCATATAACAGAGTTCTGTCACTGAAGTAGCTCGCAATGAGTCGTAGCAGATAGTCTGGTACCTGCAGTTTGAAAACGGAAAGCACTAACCGCTAACGCTTCTATCTATGCGGAAATATTCCATCGTTAATGCACGTTATGTACACCATACTAAATTAGAGTAGAGTGGTCATGAACACGAGGGTGGTAAATGTTAATATCAGCCACATTTATCAAGCGATTTTTCTAAAATTTTCAATGTATATTATTGGCAGGTGGGGAATTGTTTTAGGCTGTAGAACATCCCTTACCCCGTGGTTGTAAGAGAAAGAGGAAGAGAAAGGTGTTCATGGTTTCGGGCAGCGATGCACGCTCGGGATCAGCCAGTATCCCCTAAAAAGGTGAACAAGTAAACAAAGCTTTTTATTCATTAATGTCATCTGTAATTTTATTTCGTGAAATGTCAACATTTACGCTTGACATTAGAACAACTTCTAACCAGTGACAACTATCGCAGGCTATGGATCTCTGGTGGATTTAAAGGGTGAAATTCAACGTCCTTTCAAAAGGAAGCCAATTTTGAAAAGAATCTTTTTCAATTGGATATTTTATTCATGAAAATTGAAGAGATCGGTATACCAATTGTCAAACTAAATTAAAAAATATAATGTGATGACAAGTCACACAGGTGTATAGCTAATACATCAAGCAACGAGTTCACTCTCAAGGACGCACTTTGAGTTTGTACTATATACGCCTAGTCTAGCGCTCTACCTGAGTCTTATCTTCTAAAAAATATTTTTATAAATATGTATACACTCATTTGTAACAATATATATTTTTTTTATAGTCGACGCCGGAATTGAAACTTCTCGCATGCGTGCACACGACAGCCTGAGCGTTGCGTTGCATTAAGTTAGCATGTTTTGTTGTTGTAACTGTGTGATGTTTTTGTGCATAAAAACACAATTTTGAAGGTTTTCCATTGTTGTTAATGTTTTCAGTTAATTATTGTTATTTGTTGCGTTTTAGCGTTTTGCGTTCTTTTTTTTTTTTTCTTTGCCCATCTCTCGCAATAGTTTCCTACACGACGACGTTGGTGGGTTGCCTTATCGTAGTTGCAATGATTTTATTTTTGCACCCTGACGACTGACTGCTATCTCTCCTTCATGTGTGTGTCTAGTGTCTTACACTGCCCCTCCATTCGAGTTGATGTTTAAAACATTTACCCACTTCCCATTGGGCAATTCTATGCTATTAGCTGCGATTTTCATCAGACAACTATTCTAGAACTGAAACAAAAGTTTGGAAAAAATACTGGGAAAGTTTTATATGTTATTCAGGGTAACTGCTCTAATAACCAGTCACCAAACAAGTTTTCAGACTGTATTTCCTTAAGTACGTTAAACTCATTAGTGAAAAAAGTTGCTCCCTTAGTAGTTACCTTCTGCTTGGGCAATTTATAAAAATTTATATTCATAGTTCATAAACATGAGAATTGTAAAAAAAAAACCGTATGGTAACCGCTTGACCAAGGAGTCTGATCACTTTCAAAATATGCCTGTTACCTGCTCATTATGGTACAAATTTGCGTCTACTGGTCCACAGAGCCCTAGTGGCACGTTTGATGGCGGACTTGATATGAGAATGCCAGTTTAGTCGTTTATCAAGGATGACTCCGAGATATTTAACGTCACTGGAATACTCTAATGTAGTGCCTTTTATGATTATATGTTCCAACTTGAAGTGTGTTCGTTTCCTGTTGTATCATTATAGGACTTGAAGTAATGCACCTTGCATGACATTCGTAATGATCGTGCTGTGCTTACCGCTTGTTGTGATCGCCAAATCATCAGGATAACCAATGGCGATGTAGCCTGATATATGTAGATCGACTAGAAGGTTCTCTATGACGAGTGACCATAGAGGTGGAGAGATGACACCTCCTTGCGGACAGAACCTAAGCTGCAGTCACCGACACAGACCAGACACTTCCCCTGAGGATTAAGTGATGACTCCACTTTCATGCATGGCCTTTAGCCATTGGTTGGTCGAATCCTCGATACCTCTGCTACTGATTGCTCTTATAATTGAGTCGCATCCAGTGTTATCGAAAGCACGCTCAATGTCAAGGAAAGTACACAGAGCTATTTCATTTCCTTCTGTCTTTTTAACTAGATAGGGAAATGTGACCTCTGTGCTTTTAACTTTTCTGAAGCAAACAGACTTGAATGTAGAGGGGTAGACGTATCTAGCCGGGCTCTGAGATGAACATCAATAAGTCTCTCCATAATTTTGAGAACAACTGATGTTAGACTTATAGGTCTATATGATTAAGGCAGCTCACTAGGCATATTGCCTGGCTTAGGGATAACGATTACATTTACCAGGTATACGGAATGTACCCCAACTTGTAGCTGGCTCTAAATTATGCAATCAGGCCCGGCAGGATGGATTCAATTGCCCTCCGTAAGAGCGCTGGAAAAAGTCCATCACCGCCGGGTGCTTTGAATAGTTTGAAGGAGCCTACGACCCATTTAACCTTATCTGGACGAAATATTTTTCTCGATAAACTATTTACCCTGTTGTAATGTAGATGTGTGTAGATGAAGGGGAAGTGAACTTGAAGTAACGTTCTAATTGTGTTTTCTCGGTCCGAGGTGTAGCTCCTATCTATTTTCTTCAGTACGCCCTCACAATTTGTCTGATCCTTGACGAGTGCTTTGTGGATTCCTGTCGCTACTGGCATATCAGAAATGTATTCACAGCATTTCCTCCATGTGGCTCCTTTGGATCGTCTCAATTAAGAGTTATAAGGTCCGTAAGGTCGAACCTATATTCGTCCCAGATCTTCATGCGTTTAGCAGTGTTGAAAAACTTTCTAACTATCTTCCTAAGTTTGGCCAGCCTCATTCCACCAGGGAATCCTACGTTTGCTCTGATTGGTTTCTGGGACACAGCTGCCGTAGTAGGAGGTAAGCAACATATTATTTAACGGACTCTATAGGAGTAGATAGCATATCTATCTTGGTGGGACAAGTTCCCACTTAATTAATCAATTTTATCTGTCGAGCTCCTGATTTGTCACATATTAATAAGCATTGGTTATCTTATCATACGCAAGAATTTGTTTTTACTTCCCTAAATAATGTTTCGAGGAGATTGTTTTGTACAGCCTCAAACTATGCATCCTACATACATACATACATACATGCAGAGTTTCATTTTTAAATATATTAGTTATTCATACAAATATTATGAAGAGGTGATGTTGGTTTGTGTGTAGAAGGTAATCCTCGAAACTACTGGTCCGATTTCCAAAATTATTTCACCAATATTTAAAATGGACTTTCATGGTGAACATAGGCTATATATTATCCCGTGGGCCTATCATGGCGACCAAATTTGTATTTAAGTAACTAAAGCTAACGAAAAAAAAACGGTCGGGCATCATAATGACTGTGTGCTGTGTGGTGTGCTGCTTTGTACGTACGCACGTATAATCTATATAGTATATAAAAATAAATGTCTGTTGATTGGTAATACGACACAAACTCAAAAACTAGACAGCCGATTGAGCTGAAACATCGACACAAGCCATATCGCATCACATGCGGGCACTGTCCCTTCGACTGAGCTGTCCACAAAAGTTTAGCTCTATAGGACATGTGAAACTTGGCTAAAATGGACCCCAAAGACGTCCAAAGATTGGATGTTGGGCTTCAGCATAAAAGAACGGTATAGCAGGCTTTCTTTTTTGAAAATAGAATATCATAAAATCAAAAGGTGTGAACAATCGATGTTCTACAACTCACCTTCGGTCAAAAAATCAACAAATTTCCACAACTCAACTTTGGCACAAAAATAAAACCTTTGCTTTTCGTACTAAGATATAAAATATAAAAGAGTCTAACAAGCAAATGAATCAATTTGGACGCGTTTCATTGTGAAACATTTATTGTGCCAACAACCAACCTGATTTAGGTACAGTCATAAGCGAAAAGAATAAAAAAAAATTCGCAACAGAAACGCGAAAGGTCAATAACCTAGCCACGACGTGTTAGCAAAAAGTCCAATCTGGAAGACTCGATTGAAAATTCCACGCTATGTGCGTGTTGTAAATAACTCCAACTGTAATAATGGGAATAAAAAATAATAACAATTTAGCCTGAGAAACAACAACAACAATTGAGTAAGAAGCTAAGAAATAAGTGTCGATAGTGTATACGAGTGTATACATGTCGATGCGCCTCTGTGGTTACGCACTTTGTTGAGATTTGAAAAACTATAACCAGAACCATCAGGGAAAGAAAGAAAGATCGTTTTTAACAGTGTGTGTCAGTGTTTTACTACACAACGCACACATAAGGCAACAAAACTTTCGCAAAAAACAAAAACTTAAGAGAAACCGAAGCCAAAAACTCTTCTGCAAGTTTGCAAAAAATGTTGACGGATTAATTTTGTATTCATATGTATCTATGTTTAAATATAACCGCCTCACACGCACCCATTCACCGCACGACGCACAGAGCGAATGTTGCGATTGCGAATAAAAAATAATTCAGAAACAAAAAGCGAACAACAAATTTGCAAAAAAAAAATCGTAAGAGAATTGGAATGAAAAGAGCGCTAATTGAACAGCCAGCCACTAACAACGGACGGACGATTATGATGATCGCGAATTCGCAACGCACTAATTAAAAACACAACAGCAACGTAGTTATGAAGCGAAAATTTTACGCAATTATCCCAACCTATGACAGCGCGACGAATTTAAAATTTACCGCAGAAAACTCGGCGCAAGGACATAAGTCCCAAACAACAAAAACAATTTTAACAATCGGCAGAAGGAGAAGAAGGTGTCCTGGTATGTAACAACAATTTTCATGGGGATGAGTTTTCTGGCGCAGGGATATAAGTCCCAAAAGAAAAAAAATGGGACTTAAGTGGGACGTAGGTCCCAAATCGAATTAGGGACTAATGTTCCACCCCATCGGGACATAAGTCCCAACAAATTTTGTCGGGGATGGAACATTAGTCGCACATTTTCGGAGAGATAATGATTGAAAAAAATTTCGTGGACTTTCGTTACATACATAAAATGGTTCCTTTTAAAAGGCGCAGGGACATAAGTCCCAACATATTTTGTTTGGGACTTATGTCCCGATGGGGTGGAACATTAGTCCCTAATTCGATTTGGGACCTACGTCCCACTTAAGTCCCATTTTTTTTCTTTTGGGACTTATATCCCTGCGCCAGAAAACTCATCCCCATGAAAATTGTTGTTACATACCAGGACACCTTCTTCTTCTGCCGATTGTTAAAATAGTTTCGTCAATCTATGAATACCTACAGATAGGCGGAGTTATAGGGCAACAGTTATGAGGTTAATGTTGATGCACATAAAATTATTCCTTCTTTTCATTGGATATTTTTAGCTCTACACACCTGAACTTCCGTTGGCTTCGGTCCGTTCCACTTAAACGTCTTGCGTGGTGTTCGAACACATCAAAATCAAAAATATAACCAGAACCTAATCGTACTTACATACCCCACTCAAAGTTTGAATCAGATTGAATGAACGGAAATGTAGCTGAAAGGTAGCTGATAAAACAGATATCAGGATAAAAATTGGAACTCCATAAAGTACATCATTATAAATGGCTCTACAACCAGGGCCTGGCGCTGGCGCAATAAATCTGCCCACCAATATCGAGTTAATGGCATTCATTTTGGCAAACGTACGGCATCCTTTCAGCGTAGGCTTGCTTGGCCGGCTTTGTGTCGTATGCCATAAATCCTAGTAAAGGTTGGTTGATCAATTTGGAGGTATCGGATTTTAAATTGAAATAAAACAACAAAAATTCTAATTGATTGGGCAATCTTTATTATATTTGTTTAGAACCATTCATGGCATTTCTTTTTTGAAGATAATCCCTTTCAAATGTTGGCCGCAACTGCGCCGTAATTCGGCCATTCGTAAACACCAGTTTTGAATGACTCGCTCGAGGACTTCGGTCGGTATCTCGCGAATAACTTAAGTAATGGTGGCTTCCAATGCCTAACTCGTAGCTGGTTTATCCACAAAAGATTTAAACTTTGCATACCCCCACAAAAAAAAAGTCCAAAGGTGTGATATCACACGATCTTGGTGGCCAATCCACCGGTCCGAAACGAGAGATCAAATGCTCACCGAAACAAGGACGCAGTAAATCCATTGTGTCACGGGCTGTATGGGATGTAGCGCCGTCTTGTTGGAACCAAATGTCGTGGAGAACACGGACTTCAATTTATGGCATCAAAAAGTCATTGATCATGGCGCCATTCACGGTTACATTGCCGCCAGCCTCGTCTTTGAAGAAATATGGGCTGATGATTGCTCCAGCCCATAGGCCGCACCAAACGGTAGTTTTCAATGGATGTAATGGCAGTTCGTGAATGGCTTCGGGTTGCTCTTCAGCCCAAATATGGCAATTTTGCTTATTGACGAAGCCATTAAGCCAAAAATGGGCCTCATCGCTGAACACCATAAGTAGGCCTGAGCGCGCGATGAACACTTTTCACATAGCGTCGTTTTTCGTCATACAAATTGCACGATTTGTAAACGTTGTTGAGGCGTTAGTCTTTCCATGATGAAATGTCAATGAATACTGAATAAAATTATGTATTTAGTTTGACAGTAGTCATGCGTGACATGTCAAAAAAATCCTATTGGAAAAAGTACCTCCAATCTGATCACCCTTTACAAAGGACCACGTCGCAGGATCCTCTTCGCTCATGTGAGCTAGGTGTCCTGCCCACCGGAGCCCACCGATCTTCAGTTCTCTTCACGATGTCGACATCGCGGTAACGCTCATAGATCTCGTCATTATAGAGTCTCCGAAATCGTCCTTTCCCGGTCCCCGAAAAATATTCGCAAGATTTTTCTCTTGATCGCGCTTAGAAGTCAGAATGGTCTATGTGAGCATTAGCTGCCACCGCAAACTAACCTAACCTAACCTAAGGTATTTATATTGTTTTACACGTTCAATATAGCTTCATAACCTGCTAATATATTTTGATTACATTCTAGTTTTGTTTTTATTGATAGCACTTTTTTACTTTTTCTTAGAAATGTTAAGTGCTTATGAAACATCAGCCATTTTCTCAGCTTCTCCAAATCTACGTTTATTTTCTGCACAGCTTCAATAAGGGTTGGTGCAGCAATCATAATCAAGGTATCATCAGCAAACATATTTTCACTTTACAATTTTTTATAACTGCAATGAATGAACAGCAATGGTCCTAACGTAGATCCCTGCGGTACTCCGAGTTTATTCGGTATTAGCTTAGAGATATAGTTTGTATATTGCTGCCTTTCTTGTAGATAATTACTAATAATTATAATTAAAACATAAAATGTAAATGCATTAAAAATTAACCCTCCGCGTACGCTGTCGTACTAAATTAAGTGCGTACTAAATCATTCAAGCCACCCCACCCCAATCACCAACTCCGGCACACCCCACCCTCTTGCTATTAACAGTAATTTTTTTTTATTGATTGGTTAAAAAATTATTTAATTTTCATCACAACATCCATCAAACAGAGCACTCGAGCGGTACGAAGAGCGCACTATTTTCACAGTTCCCTTTCCTTGTGGAAAAAATGCGATCGTTCTTCCGATCGCGAAGCGTTTGCTCATCTCGTACGCGGTGATATCATTCTCGACGCTCTTGTTGTTGCTGGCTGTGCACACCGATTGCAGTGCAGTGTTTGTTGGCAAAAACATGAATAGAATGCGGAATGAGCAAAGGAGTAGGTCGGTTGGCTACCGGCACTCGAGCTGGCCGCCACTTAAAAGTTCATTATCAATGCCAATAGATCGCTCAGTAGAGTGTAGGTATAATAGATAGATAGATAGGTAGATTTGTGGAGGTACTCACTGCTTATTTCTTATTCGTTTCATTCTATTTCATTTTATATTCGCAATGCTTGGAATGAACGTAATAATAATGTTGTTGCTGTTTCTGTGCTTTTGTTGTTGTGAAAATGAATTTAATTTTTTTGAAATTCATTTTAAATTTCGAAGTGAATTCTTCGCTCGACTGGTGACTTTGGTGATATAAAGCGGCGGATCGCAAACGACGCATTTATTACGACATTTAGTATTTGTTTAGTTTATCTCGTACTCACTTGCATACAGTATCTATAAATTTATATACGAACGCGAAAGATGATAATTTATTCACCAGATTTTATGCAATTGAAAGTTTTTCAGCGCTTAGTACCTATATCCTACTTAATGTTGGCAATTTACATTTGAGTGGTTGTTGCATCTAAGAAAGCGCTCGACTCTTTATGCAAGCTCTTGATTTCCAATGTATGTAGCGTATGCGCAACCTTATTATCGAATTGTAATTTATTTAGAAGTATCTGTTCCAGGGAGCTTCACTAACCGCACCCATTAACCCACGTCTACGTCTTACCACCGCGGGGTAGAGAGTGTACTAAAGCCTATAACCTTTCCCCATACCTGCCAGTAACACGTTGAATCAGTAAATATGAGTTTCTGGAAATAACATACAATTGCGTACGCCAGTATCTAAATGGAGCTATAGAGGATTTTTCTTCTCGCCGTTACGTCGGAGTCTCGGATCACTTTCTCTAACGCCAGGTTGAAGAGGACGCAGCTCATTCATCCCCTTGTCGGAGCCCGTTATAGATGTTGAATGGGCTTGATAGTCGTGTCAGTTTTTTTCGGAATGCCGACTATACTATACTATCAGACTTTTGAAACTATAGACATTTTTCCATCACCTCCCTAAGGGTGTAAATCTGATCAGTTTTTGATTTGCCTGGGATGGAGCCACACTGGTACGGACCAATGATGACTTTGGCTTATGGGGCTATCCTGTCTTAAATGATAGAGGAGAAAATCTTATACGCGGTACTCAACAACGTTATACCACGATAATTGCTGCATTATTTTTATCTCCCTTCTTATATATGGGGCACAGGATGCCTCTTCGCCAGTCTTCTGGCATCGCTTCTTCCTCCCATACTTGCACTATTAATTCATGAATTTCTTGGTCTCAGATCCCGAGTCCTTATTATTTTTGAGCCGATTTACCGCTCTGCTAACTTTGTCTATGCTTAGTGGCGGCAGCATTGGTGGAGCCTCTAATTCCTCAGTTAGCTGGCCATTTAGCAACTTATGAAAGTGCTCTTCCCATCGCTCTAAGATGCCTTTGAGATCGGCGATCTCATCCCTCTTTGTCTTTGCAGTATGTGCAACGCGGTGTATATTAAGTCATACCGCAGACTCTTTGGTAGAACTTCCGCACCTGGTGCGGTCCATGCTCTCTGTACTGTTCTAGTTCACGGACGAGATACTTCTCCCAGGCTGCTTTCTACTTCGCGCGTGCACGCGTTCTATGAGATTTTTGCATTGCTCGGTACGCAACATTCCTACGTTCAGTCGCTAGCTTACATTCGTCATCGAACCAGTCGTTCCGATCTCTACGACAACAGCCTAAGATAGAGTCAGCAGTACCTACTAATGACAGTATTCTTAAGGCGTGTCCATTTCTCTTCTACGTCCGACATCTTAGCCACAGGACTTACTGTCACTGCATTTAGGGTGAGTCCTATCGCTTGACCGTAGTTATTTCTGGTCCCTTTGTCTCTTTGTGTTGACTCGAATCTGATTCGCGGATGCAGTATTTCGTGATGATGCATTCCGCGTTCGGAGCACCATACAAAAAAGATAGTGGTCCGAGTCGACGTTGGCACCTCGGTACGTTCGTACCGTCATCAGGTTCGGGTTGTGGTGGCAGTCTATCGATACTTGGCCTATCTAGTTGCGAGTGGCTTCATCAGGAGATACCCGGGTGGCTTTGTGGATATCTTTACGCGCAAACCTTGTACTCGCAACGACCAAATTGTTGCTTGCTGCCATCTTTATGACTCGTTGTCCATTGTCATTAGTGTTCTCGTGTAAGCTATGGGTGCCAATGTACTGCCTGAATACTGGCTCCCTACCTATTTTAGCATTCATATCCTACAGAATGATTTTAAAGTCATACTGAGGACAGGCATGGAGTTCCCGTTCGACTGATTCAAAGAATTCTTCTTTTTCCTTATCTGGGGAATCTTCTGTAGGTGCGTGAACGTTTATGAGGCTTATGGGTCTATTCTTTTTTTCAACCCGTGGCGCTAGATTATATGTATATCTTTTCAGATAGTCAGGCAGCACCTAGAGCGCTGTCGTCTAATTTTATCAGTCAAAAACTGATACGATGCACTGCAATCTCTTGTCAGACACTGCAAAGTCAAACTCGGTTGGGTCCCTGGTCATCAGGGAATTGCAGGCAACGAATCGAGAAACTTTTTGGATATGTAAACACATTGGAATAGTATCTCGAAAACAATTAAATATTAAATATTAAACAAAACTAACTGTAGCCCCCTGTATCATAATCTATTCACAATAACACATTTGACAAATAACATCTAACGACTAACGATCATTATTTGCGTTTGCAATAAATGTCTAGTTTTCTATTTGTATTGTACATCCTCTAAAGCAGACAACGTACGCATGCATGCATGCACGCACAAACGATCGCTTATCATATTTTAAAGTGACCTACTGCTGCAAAAGTCTACAAGTCCGGAGATGTTCACGCATTTTGCACGACAACGACAAATGTTTATGTTCACGAACGACAAAAAGATTTCGCGCCAATGAACAACCGCCACAACAACACCACCAACCATCCAATTACTTTAGGTAACGTTCGCAAAAATACAACAACAACAAAGAGGCAACCAAATGAAATGGCCGCCCGCACTGATGATCTGTGTCAAGGACAGAATTGTGCGAAATTTGTGTTCAAAACTAATCGCGGAAATTATTGCTAAAGTGCGAGACTCAGACCCAGCAACAACTAATTGTATCTAATGGTGTTCGTTTATGTTTGTGTGTGTGTGTGTGGAGCGCGATGATTAGAAAGATATTTTTGTCAGACCGACACATACGACGCACGCGGAACCGTCTCGTTTGGCTTACGCACGTAAGCATAGTGCGTCCATTTTTGTTGCGAATAAAACAAAAAAAAAAACACAAAATTGCCAACCGAAACTGGGTCAAATAGGGGAGATAAAATTTGTAGCAGCGATAGAAAATTTAAAGCAACGCAAAGCTTTTCGGTTTTTGCTTCCTAAGTCTTTTCTTTTCTAGTAGGTATGTATTTATTTAAGAGGTAGCGATACAGGGTGTTTCACAAAGAATCGGCATTTTTTGTATTTTAATTTAATTTTTTTTAAAAGGAGCTCGAATTTTTAGGAGACCAGGATGGGACTCGGCTTGTAAAGCCAAATATGTCTATGAATGCTTCAGTGAGTTGAGTACTGAATGTTCCTTACAAACAGTTGTCTCTTTTTAAACTGTCTTTATTAACAACGCGTCCGGAGGCGCAGGGACATAAGTCCCAATATTTACTTTTGGGACTTATGACCCACTTTAATGGGATATAAGTCCCAAAAAATTTTGTTGTAGATGGGATATAAGTCCCAAAATAACTAAAAAAATTGTGGACTTTCATTACATTACATAAAATAGCTCATTATCCCGATGAATCCTTTATTCGATTTGACTTCTTTTGGAACTATTGTCCCGGTACAGTGGGACATAACTCCAAATTTTTTCTTTTGGGACCGATGAATAATTTAAAACTAGGATTTCTGCTAAACTTTACTTTACTAATAGAGTTTCTGTTAAACTTTTGTAAGATACGAACTGGTATTTCCCAAGCTCTTCAAAGACTCCACGATCTTTGAAGCTAGCATTATAACAAATAAGGATAAAGATAATGATTAGCATAATGTCTGCTTAAGTCACTTAATAAATATGAATTCAAATCAAAATCGGTTATCGGATGTCACAACGCCCTAAGCAAACTGACAGAACACAATATAGTCAATTTTATTTGTGCACCAGGGCTTCGAGATGGTTGACTTAATGACAACGAAAGGTGCCCAGAAACACCATTTATAACGAAGCCCTCTATATTTTTAATACACGGGGTTTGCGCGGTTTGGATTAGATTAGGAGTGGCGGAGTGGCGATCGCATAATAAATATGAGAAAGAGTGACGGAGAAAAAACAGAGCCTTGAGGAACACCGGCGTTTATACGGATAGGATAGGGCATAGAACAGAGCCCTTTTCTAACAACTTTTTCTAATACAATTTTGTTATACCGAGGTAACATAAATTAAAATCAGGATAGGCCCTAGAACAGAGCCCTGTGGAACACCTTTTTTTTATACAATTTTGTTATACCGAGGTATACCGAAGACAAACTAATTATACATAAAACCGCACTTTACAGTTTATTAACTAATGTCTAATTAATAAAGTAGATTAACAAAACTAAAGGGAGAGTAGGTACTATACCGGATGAAATCGTTTTTTTTTTTTGAGATCTTAGACCTTTAGAGCGTTTTTTAGTGCAACCTGATTTGAAAAGCAAACCTTGTCAGCCAACACAAAAAATCAATCACTGTCTTAATGCGAAACACACTGTGTCTACATTCTACGACAGAAAGCTTTCGAAATGTGTGAGCAAAGTATCGAAAGCTTTATTTTTATTCAGTTTTTTTTTTTTTTTTTTGTTTTCTTTGCAGCTCTGCTTCTGTGATCTTTTTGTTTGTATTTCCGTCTATACAAAGTAATAAAAATTAATGATTGTTCGTGTAGTACATTAGAGAGATAAAAAACAAAGAAATTTTTTTTTATAAAAATAGCTTAATCTTTATTTGTTCATTGGCTAGAAGATAATTTTTCGCAACAAAGTTGTACTGTATTCGATCCGGTAATTAATTAGATTTGCCAATTGACATTTGTTTTTGCTAAAGTAAAAAATCAGTGCAAATTTAACGGCAATAAAAGTTCTTCTAGGAAAAAAAAAACAAATTTATTTTATATTGCCTAGAAACACAGATAGTTATCATTTTTATCAATTGAATCGCGCTGATAAAATATCTTTTACTATTACTATAGATACTCGATAGAAAACGATATGGAAAATATATCAGATATCCTCATTTTGGTGGAGTTGGAATTGGTAGTTGCCCCCAAACTTATTGACTTTTTGCAACTTGTTTAAAGGTGACTGAAAAATGAGCAAAAGATTCTCCTTAACCAAGGTATAACCAGTGTACAACAACTGAATGTCATTATTCCTTTTTTTCCTCTATTTAACGAGAAAAATAAATGAATCGAACTGACCATAAGAACCCACTTTGATGAAGCTTTTATTGGCCGGAATTACTGAAGCGAGATTTTACAATGCCACGAGGTTTCAATTGCCTTCAGTGCCTTTCAGTAAAGGAATGAATTTGATTAGAAGAAGCGGAAAGGAGAAATTTGAAAATGAGAAAGAGTGTTGGTGACAAAAGAGAGCCTTGCGGAACACCAGCGTTTATGTGGTGAACGTTAGATTTGAAATCGTCTATCACATCCGTGATTGAACGGTCCAAAAGGTTGGCTACTTGTCCAATCAAGCAAGGTTTGATCAATTCCATAGGCACTCATTTTTGACAAAATTACTTGATGTCAGACCCTGTCAAATGCCTTGCAAATATAGAGTGCAAAAACTTAAATTTTTCGGTGAGAAATACCTTCACCTATAGAATATTGCCTTTGTACTGGTGGTCGCTAAGGATTTCCCGTGATTTCAAGGTTGACATTAGCTCTAACAATTAATCAGCGTTTCCAAAAATGTAGGAATTTTCATTGTTGTCGTTGTTGTCGTTGTTGTGCGCTATGTGTCGGTACGAGGAATTAGATGATCGTCTTTTTTCGGTTTAGGGTACACAGAGGCTATTTTATCCAACATCGTTGGCTGACTCCAGAAAAAAAAAAACAAAAATGAGAGCTTATAGGCAAAATACGCCAGCGTTAAAGAAGTTCAAAACTTTTGCGGGAATAACATCTGGCCAAGCAGATTTATGAATGTTGTTGAGATCATTTAAAACTCAACTCATACTTGTGCATTAGGCACGAGTATAAAAGTAGATCCGTACTATAGAGATAAAAAAGAAAGGAAAAAAAAAAACAATTTATATAAATAGCCTAATCTTTATTTGTTTATTGGCTAGATGATAATTTTTCGCAACAAAGTTGCACTATAGCCCAGCCATAGATACGTTTCGTACAGTGATTAATCAGGTTTGGTATTTGCTCTGCTGTTGCGCAATCATAAGCAATGGTTATGCCAGCGTTGAAGAAGACCTCTTGAGAACTATGTTGATATAATTTTGTATACTCTACTAGCTACACTACGAATATGACCCATACCATAGAGAATTTACTTCTTGAAAGTACTGGAGTGAGCAATGTGCAATTTGGTAGCGTCGAGTTAGCTGTGAAATGTAAAGCAAATAAACCTGATTCCAACGCTCATTCACAAAGGCATTCCAATTGGGGACAAATAGTATTTCCGGTAGTATTTTGAATGACCAACAATTATTGCTTCCTTTGGGACTTTGAAGTAGAGTCGAAGTTAAGCATTTCCGACTCCTCTAAATTTTGTTTTTCACGGAGGGCTTTTCTCAAATAACTGACCGTTCCATGGCTTGATCGAAAGTAAGGCCTTGTGTCTTGGATTTCGATAAGAAATTGTTTTGCAGAAAAAACGTTTCTCTATATCTAAATTTTAATTACTTACCTAAAACCTATATTTAGTGTGTGACATTGAACATCACAAGAAACCCTTCCATTGCTTAAAACCCTTCAACACAAAACTGTACTAATTGACTGTATTTCAATGAGGGTTGTCCAAATCTAAACGAAATGCTTGATGGTCAGTAAGCTTAAAAACTGCACGAATGACAAAACGATTACATGTTCAGACTTCAATTGTAAAGTTTTCCTTTTTTTTTTTTTGAATTCCAATCGATCGACATTCATAAAGAGCACATATGTCGGATGAAAATGAACGATCAAGTACATCTGGTGTTATCTCCCTTCAAAAGCTGGAGGGACAAAAACTCTACTGACTTGCTCGGAAGACCGAAACCAAGCAAAACAAAAAAACAGAAAGCAAATTTGGTTAATAGTTTCCAAGTTGTAAACTAAAAGTACTCATTACGAATTACCAGTTAATTTAATTACACGTGCCACTCTGAGTGGCAGTCAGTTGTTGTTGTTGCTCTTTATTGAGATGCAATGTTGCGTCTTGCGTGCTGGTTGCGTGTGGGGTTTGCTCGTGCCGGCACCAGACCAGTACGCGATACGAATGCAATAAACGCTAAATGCAATAAATGCTAAATGATAATTGAAAGCAATAAAAATGTTAAAATGTTGGTTTCAAGTGGACCCTTTCCGCCAATTGCGTGCATTCCTCATTGCCTACAATGACAATTGCGAGCCATTTGCATAACTGCGTCTTAATTTCGTTTTTTTTTTTTTCTTTACGGTACCTACCATAAAAGGCAAAAACAGAGGGCTGGTCTTTAGTGTAACCGTTTATCTGTTTTGTTAATTTCAACAGAATTCAATTACATATCAAGATATTTGAAGGAAAGATCGCCGATCTGATCACAAATGCACCTTTTCTTGGTTTGGTTTTTTTTTTCTTAAACTTTTTCCATTGTCTTGTCGTTCTGATTAAAAAAATAACCATTTTGACGATCGTTTGCATGCAAATTACTTTATAGAAAGTTATGTTAAGTTTATTTGGCAAAAGTATTTATACAGATATATCTATTTGTACTATACATTCGTATTGTATTACTAGCTGTTCCCGGGCGCTTCGCTACCCTACGTGGGTTGCACGCACCCGATTTCATTTTCGTATCGTTTCTATCGTTAATTTGATTGAAATGCGCAGCACTCCAGCAAGATACCCCATATTGAAGTTTTATAACAGTTTTAGGATTGGCAAACGACAATAAAAACTAACATGATATAGCTGCTTTACAACTTCATTTAAATATTGCATCAAATGCATGATATGAACTTATGGTCCAACAAAAAGACCACTGAGTATTTAAAGCCGTTGATGCACTCAATCAATTGTGAAGCAGCTGGTAGAACAGTCCACTTTTGAGTTAAAAGTGGGCAAACCTTGACCATACAAGCATTGAAGCACGGCGAATGATATTCAAAATTAATATCAACACAGGTAGTACCTGATGTAAAGCTAAAAACCATGTACTTTTGATTACTAAGCTGTGCAGCTTAAGCCATCTTCGCATCAATACCATTCATTATTTTATCATTATTTACATGAGAAAAATGCCGTTACCAAATACAGCAATTTTTTTTCCTTTAAAAGGTAGGATAAATACCGAGTTAACATAAATTAAAAACAGAATAGACCCTAGAACAGAGCCCTGTGGAACACCTATTTTTATACAATTTTGTTATACTGAGCTAAGATAATTTAAAAACAGAATTGTGTACAATATTTATTTTTATAAACAAATGTATTCAAAGTTAGTACAAATTAAAAACAGAATAGGGGCTAGAACAGAGCCCTGTGGAACACCCACTTTTATACAATTTCGTTATACCAAGTTATGATAAACAGCTTTGTTATACTGATAACTTAAAAACAGAATGGGGCCTAGAGTCATGTCATGTACAATACTTATTTTTATAAAAAAAATGTATTCAAAGTTAGTACAAATTAAAAACAGAATAGGGGCTAGAACAGAGCCCTGTGGAACACCCATTTTTATACAATTTCGTTATACCGAGTTATAATAAATAATATTTCGGTCCAAGGCCTAGCTTCTCGCAACCATTTGCGTTGAGCATGTATATTTTTGCACACAAATAGAGGGGAACTACAATTTAATGCCGGATCCGAACGGCGAATAGAGAAGCTTTCCGTGACATGTTATTACTAATATGTGGTTTGTCAGACTTTCGCGAGAAGTGGGACACCATGAAAATTACTTTTGGTGTTAATGGAATTCGAACCACGAACCTCCTGCTCAGAAGCCATGCTCTTATCCACTGAGCCACGGCGCCCACCGAGTTAACATAAATTAAAAATAGATGTTCCCAGAACAGAGCCCTGTGGAACACCTATTTTTATACAATTTCCTTATACCGAGTTAACATAAATTAAAAAACAGAATAAGGCCTAGAACAGACCACTGTGGAACACGTACTTTTATACAATTTTGTTGAAAGTTGAATCAATTATTACTTTTGACTTTTTGCTTACGGTTAGTCAAATATGAATACGAACCAATCATACATAAAACCGTATTTTCCAGTTTATTTAGTAATAACTAATGTTCTAACGTAATAACAAAACTAAAGAGAAAGTATACTTAACCAGATGCGTATTCGCACTATGTGGCTTAACGAGATTTTGTTAATACGCATATTCTGTGAAAGTTTCGGCTCAATCGGCTGCCGAGTTTTTGAATCTTAGTGTCGTACAGATATTTATTTTTATATACATACATATATCGATTATAGTATGTAGGTACATAGAACACGGTCATTATGATGCCACTATATGGCGTGATGTTCGTATAGCACAGAAGGCAGCGCAGCCAACAGTGCAGCATACAGTCATTATGATGGCCGACCGTTTTTCGTCGACTTCATTTATTTAGTTACGCAATTGGAAAGGCCCTTTTATTTAACCGGGATAATATATAGCCATGTTCACTCTGAAAGTCCATTCTAAATATTGGTGAAATAATTTTTTAAATCGGTCCAGTAATTTCCAAGAATACCTCTTACACACAAACAAACATTACATTTTTATAATATTACAGAAGTAGTATATTTGCTCCCCGGAATCTAAAGCTAATGATCTTCAGATCTATCGTTCTCTCAGTACTCTTGTATGGCTGCGAAACGTGGAAAGTCACAGAGTCAATTGCGACGCGCAACAAGTGCTTAAGGAGGATACTGAGAATAAGATGGCCGGACATTATCACCAACCAAGACTTGCGAAGAGTAACACAGCAGGAAGAAATCGCGCTCACCATCAGACGACGAAAATGGAGCTGGATTGGCCACACTTTGAGAAAGCCAGCGGACGACATTACGAAACTAGCGCTCGCCTGGAATCTACAAGGAAGTCGTCGAGTTGGCCGTCCTAGCAAGACATGGAAAAGGACAATAAAGAGGAAGCAAGATCCCAGGGGACCGAGTGGCGTTTCTTGGCGTTAAATCGAGTTCGTTGGCGGGCGTTTGTTGAAGCCCTATGCTCCACTGCGGAGTAAAGGAAAGAAATAAGAAAAGAAAAGTATATTTGGAGCGATAGACCGATGCCGGTCCAAGGACTAGTTTCTCGCTGCCATTAGTGTTGTGTGTATTTTATTTTTGCACACAAATAGAAGGGACTTACAATTTGATGGCGCATCCGAAAGTGCTTACCCTCGAGCGTTTGTTAGACATTTAAGATAGGTAAGACCCCTTAAAACTATTTTTGGTGTTCTGAAATTCCAGCGTTGAACCGATTGCTCAGAAGTCCAACACAATAACTAATCACTAGAACCACGGCGCTTATTACTGCCCACAATTGGACATCGTTTTATGAGTAAGGTCTGTACGTCCTGAGTAGGGTCCTACAAATTGTCCAACAAATTCCGCTTTTTAATTTCCTTTTTTATATTGAATCGAGTTTTTTAAAAGTTCCCAGAGTACGCTCTAAAGTATGCTTTGAAATGTTGCTCAAAGAACCTAACTAAGCTAACAGAGACACTTAAATACATTTCATTTAAAATTTCATCCTCCAGTCTAATCGTCACGTGTCGTTTAACCAGTTTTCATTTTAATTATTTTATTGTGACTTGTACAGAATTTTTTTGTCTTCATCTGCAGCAGTTTGTTGTTACGAAACATTTCTTATTAGAAGAGATAGTTTTTTTTTTGTTTCTTTGTCACAGCGGTGCGCGGTTGCCTTTTGCATTGTGATTTGATTAACGTCAACTCGGATGTATTCATCTTATGCGCTTGTTGTTGCTGCTGCTGCCATTTGTTTCTAATACCCGTCGATCCGCTACCATAACCTTGACGGCGGTTTCTCGCGCTTGTTGGCGCTAGCCATTATTTGCAATGCAAAAAAAATACAACAAACAAATAGCGACGTGTGCTGCCCCACCTCCCCACTCGCCACAAACGGGATGGATTCAATGTCAGTGTCAAGTTTATTACAGAAAAAACTCAACCCAAACTACTAAGAGAGACCAACCAGCTGCTGCATCGCACAGCCGCCCGTATTGTTTAGCAGAGTTTAGTTGTTGAATGTGACTGTGATTGCGACGACTCACTCGTCTTTGATTGTTTGTTGTGTATCTTTTTCTATTTAAAAAAAAATGTATCTTACCAATTGATTTGCATATATGCATGCGCGCATATTTTGTCGGACGTCGGTAGTTGTCACAGGGTATTGCAGTCAATCTTCAGAGAGATAGATAGATATATACAAGTACTATTTGTATCTATGCACGGTTAGATACATTCACTTTTGCACCTCGACAGCAAAGCGAAATGATATTTAAATTTATTGCTGTCGCTTCGCCAGTCGTTTAATTATAAATTTTCATCTTTGTTTGGAGATTTATTTTGTGCACCGCTGTGGGAATAAAAATGTATCTACATAGTAATGACGGAGTTAATCGATTCAATTTGCAGCATAGCGGGACATATTTGACATTATACAAGCAATTGCTTGCAAATTAGCATCTGTCATCTCAAGAATCTTATTATAGAGTCAGTAATTAGTATTTGGTATACGGCAACAATCGCAGCATAATAATGTCCGTATATAGTTACCAGCGCACATAGCCAACAAGACGAGTGTTTGGTTTTCAGTTAAAGTGCAAATTACCACACTAAGTGGATTCTCAACATCACATTCGACGAGCGGGTAAATTGCTTCAATATACTTCACACTTTGGTTTAACTATCAGATGGCAAACGGCGGCGGCCGGCGTCGTCGGCGGCCTCGATCGACAACACTGCCAATCAGTTGGAATTTTTCCCAACAGCACAACCGGGCATAATAGCTGGTTTGATGGCTGGCCAACACCTTACATGACGACGCATGTTTCTGGGATATTCGATTTTGTTGTTAAAAATAATGAAAATATGTTATAAGGTTATAACGATGTGGAGATGATAACGTTGTTTAGCAGATAATGGGTGATGGTGATAGTTACTCGTACTTCCCGATCGCAAGCGTAGTATTAGTTGGATTTTTTTTCATTGTAAATATCATTTGCAATTTTAATAAAACAAGTCAACCCCAATTAAAGTTGGTAAACTTTTTTAAAATACAAAACTGGTCACTGAAAGAAAGTCTGGCCAGTTCTGTGTCTAGTTTAAGAGGGATTTTCAATTGGGGCGCCCTATTTTTGCAATTGATTTTCTCAGCTGTACGTAAAGTTAGCAGCGGTTAGTTTGACATTTCAATTTGTCTATATTTGCCATTTTGTCATGGAAAATTACAAGCTTCAACAGCTTTTGCAAGTTATCAAAAATTGTTATCGAAGTTTACGTACGGTTGCGACAACTTTTCATGTGCTAGCCGCAAATTTTTAGTCGTCGTACTCATCCAGATTAACGAACAATTGAATGTTAGTTTGAACGTTATACGCACATCGCTATCTTCCTGTGCCAAATAGGCAAAGAAAACATGCTCACTTTATAATGTTCCCGTGTCAACAACAAAGACAAAGAAACGCAAGGATCTTCATCTGCGAGGTTAGTTAAGGTACGAAATTTTTTTATCTCAGGAATTGGGCTTTTCTGTGTGTGTGAATTTTGCGTTTTTGGGCCTGCATACCGATTTGAACCAAAAACTGAATCCAAATGACATTCAGCTGCGACGCAACATCAGTGATTGGACCTTAAAGATGTGATGCGAAACGATCTTGAAATGGACCATTGGACCATCAGTCAAATGTCCGCCTCGTTCGTGCGATTTGATGCCTCTTGAATTTGTGTTTATGTCTTTTTCTTTCGGGCTATGTCAAGTCCATGGTCTATGTTAATAAGCTAGAGAATTTAAAAGACCTCAAGGCAAACATGGATGCGAACTTGACGGCTTCATGCGAAAAAGTGACGAACAGTTGGTTCATTGTCGTTTCTGTGGAAGCCATTTAATGGAATGATGTTTTATTCCATACCATGAATCGAAATGCGCAGCGTAGGTTAAGGCAAACGAAGACTTCTTTATTTTGTCAAGAATCTTGTTGGGCTGCTTAGTGTTAGTGTGTTGGACTAATATCCGAAGGTTTGACGTTCACATCTCAGGAAAACACCAAAAAACTTGTCAACGGTACAACCTCTCGCGAATGTCTGACAAACGTCCGCGGGTAACAACTGTCACGGGAACGCTTCTCAATTCATCTTCTGGATATGGCTTTAAATTGTCGGTCCCTTCCATTTTTGTGCAAAAATATAACTCGCACAACACGAATAGTCTGCACTCGATATAATTAAATAAATAATCACAACATAATCCGAGTTAACACAATTTTTGCACCAAAATACCCTTACGTCTTACGAAAAAACCAAAAGTTAACAAATTCTGCACCTTCGAGATTTTTTGGTCATCCTCTGGAGTATTTATTCCATAACATCCAACCAGCTGGTATATATATATATATATATGGTCATACCAGTACTTTCATATGGATCCGAGACTTGGGTGCTTATCAAAAGGCATTCAGACCTCTTAGCCGCGTTCGAGAGAAAAGTTTTACGGAGAATTGTTGGAGCGAGGCCGGCCAAGCCTACGCTGGAAGGATGGCGTAGACCAGGACGCTCAGAGCTTAGTGATGCCAAACTGGATGACATCGGCTCGCAATCAGTTCCGGCGAAGAGATTTTTTGCGGAAGGCCAGGACCGGACACCGGTTGTAGAGCCAAATATGATGATGATAGGTGGAAAAGATATAACTTTAATACCAAATATTACTGAGCCTAATTGTATGCCATGATTTTTAGAAAAATATTTATTCTAATACAATTCATTACAACGCTTATTCTTATACGAGTATGTACACTGCGATGAAGGATTTCTATTTACATTTTCGTAGCAATATATTTTACTACAAGTGTGCACGCATTTCATGCCTTCAATTATCTTCAGAATATCTTGAAGCGTGCGCTAATTAAAAAAAAACTACTATACCACACCACTCCTCCGTCTTATCGACGCTATTCATCCCAGTGACCACGAACACTATGTATTCGACACTAATACCATAATCGACTCCGTCCTCCAAAAATAAACCCAGACCTGATGGTTATAAACAAGGCCCTTAAGTTATTTGAGCTGGATGGGACGAAAGCTGTAGCGAATGCAGGCGACGTGGTGATTCTTGTGTCAGGACATTACCCTTCCGTGATAAGTGAAGTCATGGAAAGGGCTCTAGGGAAGGTTAGCTCCTGGGCTACCAGTTGTGGGCTAGGAATTAACTCTAGGAAAACTGAAATGGTACTTTTTACCGCTAAGTCCAAAATACCGGTTTTTGCCCTCCCAAAGCTTAATGGCCAGAGAATTACACTCACGTCAGAGGCTAAATATCTTGGCGTGATCCTCGATAGGAAACTCAGCTGGAAGTCAAACATAGAATTCACGGCTAAGGAAGCGCATGTATTGCCTTATACGCCTGTAACAAAACCATCGGTATGAAATGGGGCATGTAGCCCAGGATGGCACTTTGACTGTACACAGCGGTGATACGACCCATTCTTACCTATGGCTAGTCTGGTGGCTGGCGATTAACAAAAAGTACAATTTCACCAAGCTAGGCAGATTATAAAGATCAGCAACTGTTGGGATAACTGGTGCAGTAAGGTCTTGCACTACCGATGGTCTCAATACAAATTTACACCTATTTCCTCTAGACCTATTCTGAGTGGTTTGTTGGCAAACCGTACGGGCACTACAATTTACTGCAGTTGCTACCAAAGGATATGATACCATCCTCAACTGACTACTGCATTTCTAAATTGAACTTCAGTCCCAGTTTTGTCGCTGAGTTTCCGACTAGAGAAAGTTGTAAGAACGAAAGAGTTTTGGGGTTTTTTGACGTGACTATTCACCGACCGAAAAACTTAATCTTTCAATGTCCTACAAGCTTTCTGACTCCGCTAGCATCTTTCAGGCGGAGATCCTGGCGATAAGGGAGGCATGCCGGGCACTTGATAACAGTACCGCTATAAGTGATAAGGTTTGCATATGCGTTAACAGCCAGTCCGCAATCAGAGCCATTACTGCGACTAGCAACAATTCAAAACTTGTCAGGCAGTGCCAAGCTGAATTGGCTTCAGTAAGCAAAAGCATGGACCTAACCCTAGTGTGGTTGCCGGGGCACAGCGACATTGACGGAAACGAGAAAGCGGTTGTACTGGCGAAGAAGGGCGTAACATTGGACATCGACTACATGAAGAGTGTGTGCTGTCCTTTGAGTTCCGGCAGAGAACGCGTTCTCAATTTCCATATACCACCAAGGCACAGCTAAGGTGGAATGACTTGACCAATTGCTCTACTTCGAGGGCGATGTGGCCTAACTACAATAAAAACAAATCCACCGAAAGATATTTCCAGAGCCGTGGTTGTCATCATTGGCCACTGGCCGCTGTCAAACTTTTTGTGGGAGCTGCAGGGATTTCAATAAAAGGGAGACTCTCACCCATTATCTCTACAACTGTCCAGCCCTGACGGGCTTCCGACTCCACAAATTGAAAAAACCCTTCTTTTCCAATCTTAGGGTGCTGTGGGAGTGCCGGATCACCGATCTGATCTCGTAGCTGAACGCTACAGGCTGGCTATAATCATTTCAATCTAACTATAACATCATAAGGTCTCCCGAAGTCTGTGGTTACAAAACGGCGCACTCTAGCGCTACTTAAGGTCCTCGCCTAGGCAGCGCGGATCACCACCCTACCTACAGAATAAACAGCAACTAAAAATGTACTACGAACGCTGCATCTTCTCCTCCAGGAGAGAGTCAAAAACGAGGTGGTGCTAGCCACTGAATTTGCATGCTGGTGATAATTAATCACAGTTTTAGAACCATTTTGTGCGTGAGTGACTATATATTACCATGCAGTAGGTAATTCCACAGTTCTTCCTCTTCATAATTTTGTATACAACTGCAAGGATATTGCTTTTCTATAAATGTCGTCGATCATGATCGATGCCATTTGCTCTTCAGTATCTTAGTCTCTTGAGTATTTTGAGTGGATTCCCGAAAGAAGGTTGTTACGCAGCTGTTCCAGATGAGGAACAATGAAGAAGGAAACCTTTATTATTGTTATTATTCTCCTTCAGACCCTCTCAGAGTGCTGTCGGCCTTGCTATAGTAGATCTAGAACTAGCAATCTCTTCTCAATTTACTATCCAGCAATATGATGATGCGGATTTCCGCCCTCCCAGCAAGAAATGATGCAATGGCGATTGCTTACACACAACAAATTCTGAAAACTCCCCAGCAGGGATGACTGGGAGTTATAACTGAAAACTTAAAAAAAAAAAACATGCCCGGAATTTCTCATGGCGTCGGCTGTGTCACGACACGTAGCCGAACCAACCAGCAACCATTATAGTTTGGCCGCTGAAGAAACACGGCATAATGCACAGGTTGACGTCGACGATTTTTCACAATGGCGGGCGCCGCGATGTGGAATATTTCTTCATCATGCGGTAGGATAGAGGGTGGGTATAGGAGGTAACAGCACAGTGTTTATGAAGGAAGAATAGTCGAGTGCTTGTGTTGGTTGAAGAGTCGTATGCAAGACTATTCGTCTTTCTCACTCTAACTTGCTACCCTTGCTGTGCCACATCACATCATCATCCCTTCCTATGTTGTGTAGAATGTTCGCACCGCTCGTCAAAAGAAAAAGCAAAGCCCATCCCACCAGGGAAGTTTTTTTCTTCTTCTTGCTTCCTGATGGCCTGACTTCTTTTGCGCGTCTTCTTGTGTACTGCAGCTATCGAAACTAATACTCTGCTGTGTGTATATAGGAAATAGAGAAATCTACACATCGCGTATATTCAGCTGAACATTGGTCGAAGGAAAGGAAGGAGACAGAAAGCAAACAAACAAATCCCTTCCCTTAGTTACACCTGGCGGCCGGCGGCCGTGCTATCGACTGTGGTCTGGGGTTGGTTATGTACTGTACCGTACCGTACCGACTGTTGTTCAGCGATCAACCGTCAGCGCCTTCGAGAATTCTATGCATGCAGAACGCTCTAGAGATGTATAACAATCATCGTCATCGGCGGCTTCGCTGTCGTCTTTGTTCTACGATTCAATGTTAGCGATGGCCGATGTCGGTCGGCGCCTGGTCGCGAATTGCTTTAGGGATATTTTTTCTTTCTTTTTCCCTCGCATGGATGAAGCCTTCTCGTTCATCGGGCGCCACGCCGGTTCCTTTGCTGCAATGCACTTAGCCCATGTCAACCATTGCGAATAACACTGTCGACTGCCATAACGCCTTATCGTGGTTGGAAAACGCGAATAGTTCTATTCGCATCATGCCACACGCAATGCGAGTCAAAGCCGCTATTAAGTAGCAGTACCTACAATTAAAATAAGTTACTATGGCTACAAGTGTTGGGAGCTAACCGTCACCCATACTTAGGGGTAAAACTACCCGAAACATTGTTAGTGCTCTGTTAGGTTTAGCAATTGTCTTCTATATGAATCTTACTCATATCGTACGCATAGATCCTATTCTCCAGCACTAATTTTTTTTTTTTTTTTAAAGGACTCAATGCCAAGGGATAAGTCCCTGAATGACTTTCGTCACGGCAAAAAGTTGGGCTATGCCCTTTATTAAAATTAAAAATTAAAAATTCGAAGGAATGTGAATTACCCGTTTGTAGCCGGTTTCAATTTATTTTCTCAGAATTATCTCTGATTCATTGAAAAAAGCAATACGAAAAAACGAACACGAAACTAAAACGACGCGAGTCCAAATACTTTTATCAGTGAATCATGGTCAGGGAAAACTACAAAAAACCTTGACCAAGAAAATATTACAAAATAAACAACAAATATTATAAATAATACAAAAAATACAATCAATAATAATTTTATTATATAAAATAATCGTATCCTCTAATGAACACTACGGTCGTCCTTCAGGAAGTCTTTGACAGCTATTTTGAAGATTCAGGAAATACGGAGTCGACCAATTGATTCCACATCGAAGTCACTCTCGGATAAAAGGACGATTTGAAGTGTTGGGTTCTACATGAGAACGGTTTTAAGGCAAATCTATGTTGATTAGACCTCAAACGAGTGTTAACGTTGCTGACAAAAGGACCTGGTAATAGAGAACGGGTTTCTGAAGAACATCTACCGTTGTAAAATTTGTAGAAAACAGATAAAGCTCCAACATTACGTCTATGCTCCAAAGAATCAAGAGATGAAGTAATGGTTACATCATTTATGTAACGGATAACTCTATTTTGAATTCCATCAAGATGAACCAAATGAGATCTTGGAGCCCCACCCCAAACAAATGAATTAAATTCTAAAATTGGTCTAACATAAGATTTATATAATCTTAATACTTCAGAGGGGCTGAAGTAAAAGTTACAACGTCTTATAAAGCCCAAGCATTGGCTCCCTCTTTTTGAGATTTCATAAATATGCTCCTTCCAGGAAAGTTCACTAGAAACTTTCAAACCTAACATCTTTAGTGAAACTGATCTCGCAATAGTGGCACCATTAATTACTGGTGCTACGTAATGTTGAATTGCCTTTTGAGAAAAAAGACAAGACTGGAATTTATTTGTGTTAAATTCCACCCTATTAGATCTTCCCCAATCAAGAATAACTTGAATGTTCGACAGAATTGTCAAATTCATTAATTCACGCGAACCAATCAAGCGAGAATTGCATTCTTTTTGACTAACAAACTCCATTGAAGCCGATAACGTCGTATCATCAGCAAATGAGTGGATATCACATGTTGTAGATTGATATATATTAAGAATAATATAGGCGATAAGGAAGACCCTTGAGGAACGCCAGCATTGATCTCATGCGAAGATAAGGAAAAACCATTCAATACCACTTTTAATTTGCGGTTCCATAAATAATCCTCAATCCATGTAATGAGAGAGGGGTGTAAGTTGAGCGCACGAATCTTATTAATAAGACAATCATGCCAAACTCTATCAAAAGCCTTAGAAATATCCAAGGACACAACGCTTGATTCGCCTAGATTTTCAAGGCTTCGCTCCCAACAATGAGTCATGCACGTCATTAGTTCACTTGAAGATCGATTTTTTCGAAATCCATACTGTACATCAGATAAAAGAGCATTCGAATCCAGATAGCTCATTAGTTTGAAATTAATGATAGATTCCATTACTTTTGACAAAACTGACAACAGAGCAATAGGGCGGTAGTTAGTAGGTGCAGACTTATAACTTTTTTTCGGGACGGGTTGAATATTAGCTATTTTCCAAATTGACGGAAAAACACCTGTCTTCACTGAGAGATGAAACAATTTGCTAAGCGGATTAGCCAAAGTATGATGACATCTTTTCAATAATAATGGTGGAATACCGTCGGGTCCAGTTGCTTTATTGGGGTCAAGTTCTTTAAGAATTTTGGAAACAACCCGACGACGGAAATAAATTGAAGACATACCTAGGCCTACATTCGGAAGAATTGGTGGACTTTGGTTAGAAAATGGAAGGGTTGACGCACTAGCAAAATGCGAAGCTAAGAGATTGGCTTTCTGAATATCAGTTTTATAAAGAATACCATTATGGAATAAAGTAGGAACAGAAGAAGTCTTTTCTCCAAAGTTTCTTTTAACCATTGCTGCAAATGTCCAAAAGCTTTTAATGTTTGAATCATAATCTAAAATTTTCCGCATGCTATCTCGAATCTTTTGGTCATTTATTATTTTGGACCTGTTAATTATAGCGTTAGCTCTATTTCTGGCTATTCTAAACTTAACAAGGATTTCTACGGATGGGCAAATAACGTAGACCAAATGGGCTGATTTTTTACTCGCGACTGCTGACCTGCAGTTATCATTAAAGCACTTATTCTTACGAATATTGCTTTTCTTAAATGAGGAAGGAATGAAATTTTTCATTCCTAGCAGAATGGTTGACGTGATCAGTTGAGATGCTTCATCAGCATTATTGTTGGTAAAGCAGGTTGACCAATCAAATGAGCTAAAAAATTGATTCAGGAGTTCCCAGTTAGCATTTTTGAAGTGCATGGGTAGCCTTTTACTTGTTGACTCTATATTGGTTGGGGTTATTGAAAATTTGGCTAATACCAGAGCGTGGTCGGAAAGACCTAATGGAGCAGATAAATCAATTGAATATTTATCTGGCATAGAAGTTAGAAATAAATCTAATAGGTGAGGTGATTGACCAGATGTATCAGGATACCTAGTTGGCTTATCGACGAGTTGTCTTAGAAGATTGGTATCTGCCATTCGAATATGTCAACCAAGAATCATTATGGACGTTAAAATCTCCCAAGACTACTAATTCTGAAGTTGGTGAGGATTCGTAAATCTTGTCAATTGTTTCTTATTGGTTCTTCATTCAAAAAATCGGTTATCAAACTCTGATCAGGGTGAACGCCATAATTTGCTAATAAAACTTTTCAAATTCTTGTATCTTGATGGCTTTACTAAAATGTTCTTATTTCTTTTGTTTTTCTTTCAGGTGAGTCTCTAACTGAAGAATGCCGGGTATTTACCTAAATCATGACGTAAGTCTACAATAATGTTGTCATATTAAAATATTCTTTAATCATGCATGTCCCAAACTAGATCTGTGGTCATTGGTAGGGATGAAACGATACCACCAGGGTATCAAGTACGTGTACTCCTACCTCTACTCGATTCTGGTATCGAAAGAAAGTATCGCTACCTATTTAGATTCGAAACAAATGTATCGATACATACTCACATCGAATCAAAGAGAAAATAACCTTTATATTACTCTCTTTTACTAACTCTTATACTTAGTATAAAAAAAATCAGGGTAGGCTGTGTGGGAGACACGGCCGTGGGTTTTGAGCATGATAACGTCTGCCCGGGACGAAAGAAAAGAAAACAAAGATTTTCTTGTCCCATAGTTCCAAAAATTCCATACGATAATGACCATATAACAGAATTGCCATAGGAACAAGTGTTATAGTCGCACCTAAGTCCTACATACCGAATTTCATACGAATCGCTTGAGAAATTGCTTAGTGTCCACTTAACATTTTATTTTTTTGAACAAGCACCCCCTTGTAGTGAGACGTTGTCACGTCAAAAGGAAACATTGCCTTCGTATCTTTCCTTTGAAGAGTGGGATTAGATTTTAAATTAAAACCAAGGAAAGACAAATAAGTAGACACTGTGAATCACTTTATTTGTTTTCCTCCGTTTCTGAATTCTGATTGATGACATGTTCCTTCTGATGTTTCCTGAAATCGGAATATGCCATCGTAATTAACTTCCAAATCACTGCTCGACACAACCAAATCTTGTTTGACAAGCTCCTTCAGTCTCTGAATCGCTGTTCAACTGGTTCAAAGTGGATATTTATCGCTCTACATCCCAACTGAATCCTAAGCCCCAAAGTACGGAATTTTAACAACAGTGCACCGTGGCAGAAATGCATAAGACCGAGCAAAATAAAATAAAAATTAAAAAAAAAAATGTTTTTCCATTCACTGGGAGTACAATACTAAATAATATGTATGATTACTAGTTGTTAACCCCGGCGATTATCGGGACCCGCTGACCCCCATCCCCAAGACACCGTTTTGACCCACCAAAAGCTAATATAACAGGCGTTGCCTGGCTGACCCTCACACCCTACTTGTACTTACCCAAACAAAATGACCGCTCCCACACTGAAACCACCGCTCACCATTGAGCCCCACCCCCACCTACCCACCACTGATCCAAAATTGTATTCTATGTATATAACTATATATAAAAAAAACTTGCTCCAAGCGTGAGTTATGGCCGCGAGTTCATACATAAATCGCATGGAAAACGGCATTTTTCGAGTTCTTTCAGGTTCCTTTAATCATCGGTCCAGCCGTTAAGCCGTGAAAAGGTAACAAACAAGCGAGACTTATTTTCACATTTATAATATTAGTATGGATAATAATAGAGAAACCTTTCAAATTGAGATTGATCAGAGAAATTATGTATATTAGGAAAAAAAGTAGGCCGAGAACGGAACCCTGTGGAATACCATTTTTTAAAATCTGCTAATAGTTTAATTAATAATAAATAACTCTCTGTTCTCAGCATTTTAAAAACAATTGCAATCGGTTGAATATTCTTCCTCTTAAACCAGTGTTATGTAATTTATTGTTTAATTTAGATTTAATAACTTGGGTACCGCAACATACCTTAGTACATAATTCCGTATTATAGCCAAATCGATTATCATCTACTAGAAAAATCTTCAAACATAGCACGTCGCCATCTCCTTGAGAAATGATCGGGCTACAATAGAGTTCATAGAGATTATAGCGATTTCAGAGCAGCTTGGCTATCAAAGAAAATGCGGGTATAACATTTCTCTTCAGCTAAAACAGAACTTCTTTTATCGCCATGATTTCTGCTCGAAAAACACTGCAGTGATTGTGGAAAACAGAAAGTGAGACTAATATTAAGCCTTTTTTGAAAAAATGTCTCCGCTTTCCCCAGCACCAGTTATTGACCCGTCAGTGTATCAATTCATCTTCCAAAAGAGCACTTTCTTCCCACAACGATCTGGAGGAGATGGGAAATTGGATGTTATTGCTGAAGTGTAATTGCGGAATGGTGTAGTCTATGTTTTTTGATCTGACATAACTCTTATAAGATAGTAAAGCGAGCTTCCCAACTCGCCATATGGATAGTTGTAATTCAATTCTAAACACTGAATTATGTTAAAAGCCTAATAGTATGCAATGTAACGTATATCTTCAAAAAAATCGATATCGATGCGTATATTGAGTATTTTTCTCAGTTTTCCATCTACTACCACTATAATAAATAAGCCAAGAATAGGAGTTAACAAATTGATAAACGTACAAACTGACAAATGTACACACGCACGCTGTTCTTGTCCTCTGATTATTATAGCTTCGCCCTTCGGTCTCACAATAATCTTAATACTTCCATTCAAACTGGCTCGAAATCGGGACCGGTGCAGAGATTTTTTGCGGGACCGGACCCTGGCTGTAGAGCAGAAGCAAATATGACGATGAATCTAAATAATTAAGAGGGGCTGAAGTAAAAGCTGTAACGTCTTAGGAAGCCCAAACATTGGCTTGCTCTTTTTGAAATTTCATAAATATGTTCCTTCTATGAAAGTTCACTTGGAACTTTCAAAACCAGCATCTTGCTGGTGGCATGTATTGTCGAACTGTCTTTTGAGAAAAAAGACATGGCTGGAATTTATTTGGATTAAATTCCCATTAGATCTTCCTCAATCCAGAATGACTTGAAGGTTCGACAGAATACCTGTATTCTTTAGATCTCGCATACAAATCAAGCTAGAATTACATTCTCTTAAATTCTCTATACTAACTTCACGTGCCCTTAGCTGGCTGGCTGGTGGAATCTTGTTATCAATTTTTAAACCACTTTCTAAAGCCTGATTTTATTCAAACTTTACATACATGTGTATTCTCGATGACAACACTTTCTGTTAAAATTTGGAACTAATCGGGCCCAGGGGTCGGGTGGTCATTGATATAAATTAAGAAGAGCGTAGGCGACAAGGTTGACTCTTATGGCACGCCAATCGAAGCTCCATTCAATACAACTTTTATTTTACGGTTCCATAAATAATCCTCAATCCATACAATGAGGAAGGTGTGTAAATTGAGTGAAAGACTCTTATTTATAAGACAAATCATGCCATACTCTATCAAAAGCCTTTGAAATCTACAAGGATACAATGCTTGAGTCACATAGATTTTCAATGCTGCGCTCTCAACAATGAGTCGCACGCATGAGTTCACCTGAGAAGTGATTTTTACGAAATCTAAACTGCATCACATCGGATAATCGGATTCGTATCTATATAGCTTATTAATTTGAAATTACCGATAGTTCGATGCTAACCGCATGATTGTCAGCAAGTTTTATGGTTATTTTATCGCCCAAATATGTAGCCTAGCATTAGAATTCTATTCGGTTTTGTGTTCCCATGGGCTGATGGAAGATACCACAACATCGCATATATGACCACCCACCCACACTATAAACTCCATAATAGCGCGAACAGATTTATTAATTCTGCCAACAACATAATACAAAAAGCATCTGTCACGGCTCGTTCGCACTCATCGACATCACTTCATCGCGTGAATAATCCTCCTGTTGAACACAAAACAAAAAGAAGCAACATTAAAATACACAGAGAGAAAAAAAGAATATAAATCATTCAGAAAATCATGCTTCAGTGTACCTTCATATTAATCATCTACGCGAGGGAGGTACGTTCCACGATAAACTGAACTGAATTGCGAATCTAAAAATTAAATGAGAGCTTCTGCGCTCGTTCGTGATGGGCAGGCATATAAGTGGGATTGCGGCTGTTGTTGTATGTCCACATGCAAGTGCATGTGTAATAATTAACGATAATTATTTTGTAATTACCGAAACAACAACAACAACAACGAAAAACTTTAAGGAGGGGCGGACGCAGTGCGATAAAAAGCACCACGGCAGCACTGCGCAGGTGAAGTGAATTATAAGGCGCACAAAATGCGCATAGAACGCACGCAACATTGGCACATTAGGAAATGACTTAATACCTGCAATGGATACGGCCAAACCCACTCTTGTAATCTTAATCGGTTGAGTGTGCGGTGTGTGTGCTTCGAAGGAGGATAAGGGAAGCGGCCTTATCCCGCTCCCCACAACATTCAAATGCTCATTATATTTTTCTTGAGTTGCGTGAGCGCACCAAAGAAGAACCACCACACCACACAACACCAAACATGATGGAGCAAAGCGTAAAAGAATATCATCCGAGGACAGCACTGCCCCCCTCCCCCCTCAATCCAAGTCAGACATAGTCCCACAATTGCGCGCTCTGTACCTGATGCTTACCTGCTTGGCTTGGCTTGGCTTGTCTTGGGTTCAATGGCGGATTCTAGCGAAGAAAATTATGTGAATTAAAAAATATATTTGATCCCATCACACGATCTCCATGAATAATGCGCATTGATTACCGCATTGGGATGAACCTAAGATTAGCTTAATGCTTAGTGTATCCGTAGAATCATCTCTAGTCGGACATTTGTCTCGACTGCACGACATTCTCGTACAATGTTCGTGGGTCAGTGGTGGTGGTGGTGGTGTTGGCGACGACGACATGCTTCCTACAAACTCTGTGGCATTGGTTGGCATTCTTCTTGGTCCAGATGAGATGACCCAAAGGCGCGTACAAAAATTCGCTCTGCTGCGCATAAAATGATACAAAAATGCAGCGAAATTATATTTCGATACGCTACGCACAACATATCCGCATGCGCTTATGGTGAAGACAGCGAGCGAGAGCGGAGTGCGTCCGTACATTGCCCCAAAACAATCGCTTAAAATCGCGCATAAAGTTCAACGCAGCGCCATCATCTATATTTACGTCTGCATAAAACGCTCGTGCAGTGGGGTGCTCTATGAGTTGCGTGATGTGGGGGGGGGGGGGGGGGGAAGGCGCCTTATATTCACTTGACCGTTGGCGCTTCACAGTTGGTCTAAAGGTGGTGTGTCGGTGGAATATGCAATCCACTGAGATGACCGCTGGAGCGCGGCAGATAGACGAGGAGGAGGATGCGAGATGATTACGATTGTGTTCAGTGTCTGATGTCCATATGCTACGACGACTCTAGCTCGCTCGCTCGCCTAGTTACATAGTAATCACGACTTTTTGTGTACTCGTAAGAGCAATAAGGTCCGGCAGCGTTCTTCAGAGTCGTCCTGCAATTTCAATTCGTGAGTTTTTCTAGGCAAATTGTCCGCAGGGCTTACATCTACTACGTCCACATCTATCCACTACTACTACTACTGTCATTTGGAAACAACTCACGACTTTTCCAAGGCAAATGGCACAAACGCACTGCACCAAGCGAGATATTGCCACAAGTGCCAGAGCATTTTTTACATTCAGGTAAAGGTAAAAAATTCCGAAATAAAAGAAGACCACATCAGGGAAAAGAAAAGTATAAAGTACCCCGACAGTTCACCGTCGTCCAACCGACGACGGCATCTGGCCCTAGGAGAGAAATAAAAACATGAACGCCTTCGCGTTTCGTATGAAAGGAGGCTACAAGCAACCAAAAAAAAAATGGACGTTCGAATGGACGGACCATCGATGTGAACCTGTAAAGTGCAATTGCGCTGTGCCATGCGACCACCAGAATACACGCACAACCTCACTCACGCCTGCAGCGTGAGCATCTATTTTTCCTCCACCGCGCCATTGCGCGCATAATTGCAATTGCACGCAGCACGCATGTGCGGTCACGCGGTGGTAATGCGCGAAATGTTGATTCCTGCGGAGGAGATGCCCACGAGCAAAATAATGCACGCTCACGCAGATCACGCATCTTTGTGCGTTGTGTGTTGCATTTCGGTCTTCACGATCCCGGTGATTCTGCGCTTTGGCGCATTTGGAATGGCAAATTATTTTGTTCATTGTGGGAGAGCTACAAATAAAAAAAGGAAGAAACAGCACAGAAATTGGTCTACATCAGCAGCAGAGGACAAGGAAGATCGACAACATCATCAGATGATTGACTTTTTTATTGCTTAGCGCTGCGTGTAGCAATGTGTCGGCGGGTTCGAAGATTGCCGTTTGGCTCCGGCATTTAGCAATCTTGGATATAAGTGGGTAGGTGTAGGTAGATAGGTAGATAGGTGATTGGTAGATAGATAGATAGGTAGATAGGTAGATAGGTAGATAGGTAAATTCGGTAGATAGGCAGATAGGCAGATAGGTACATAGGTAGATTGGTAAATTGGTAGATCGGTAGATCGGTAGATTGGCAGATTGGTAGATAGATAGATTGGTAGATTGGTAGATAGATACGGAATAGGTAGGGGTAGGTAGGTAGTAGTGCAGTTTTGTCATTTCAAAGCTTGAACGGTCAAAGACTTACTCTTACCTGCAGAGAGCGCCAAGAATATAAAATGTATGGCTTAAAAAGTATGCGTAACCCTATATGCCAGCAGAATGGTTCTTCAGCTAAGAATGGATCTTCAACTAACTATGGTTCTTCATATAAGAATGGGTCTTAAGCTGTATACATCTGTTGTACGCCCAATTCTTACTTATGCGGTGCTAGACTGAGGAAAAAATACAGTCTTACCAAGCTCAGTAGACTATAGCGATCAACAGCAGTATCTGGCATCATAGGAGATTTTTCAGCCATGTCCGGCTGATGCTTTAAACATAATCTTACATTCCCCTACCTCCTGACATATTTTTCAAATACGTCTCGACATTCAGTGCAGTACTACCCAGAGAAACTGCCACCAGATAATACGGACACTGCAGACAGAACCTATCATATCATATCAAACCATATTTTCCTGAGTCCTGACTACTGCATCCACAAACTGAGCTTTAACTCCACTTTTGCCATCGAGTTTCCGACTAAAGGAAACTGGAAGAACGGACAAGGAAAGAAGGAATTTGTGGTAATAATCTACACTGACGGATCCAAGATAAAGGATGGAGTCGGTGCGGGTGCGGTCTTATCGGATCAGTAGAATCTGTCAGGGTCTTACAGGCTGATTCTGATAACTGATGAATTAGAATCTTTCATGCAGAGATTCAAGCGATAAGGAAGGCTAGTAGAGCATTCAGCCATTATCGGTTCGATCCTCGGCCTCATGCAACTATAGTACCGCACAAATTTGTAGGTTTGGTACACTCATAATGGCATAGTAAGATAGAGAGCGAAAAAATTTCCAAAGAAGGGCACTTGCTCAATAGAAAGAGTTGGCTGCCCCAGTCAATAAAGATCAGTCTAGGAACAATTTGTATCTTTTATTACTACTAGGTCACAATTAAGGTAGGGCAGTTAGACCATCTGCGCTATAGCAACAGCATTATTACCTTCCTGCATTAAAAGACAACTACCGCTGTTATAACAAGGTCTCGGAAGGATATTGCCAGAATTGTGGCTATCAGTACGGATCACTGGCTGGGGGCAGCCACGCTGATAAACTGAGTGTGTCACATAACATCTTCTGCAGGAGTTGGATTGAGTTAAATGGAAAAGAAACTCTCACCCACTGTCTTTGCACATGTCCTGCCCTAGCATATTCCAGACTTCGCCCTTGGGCAAACCCTGAAAGAACTTTCAGAGCACAAAATTATGGAACAGATTGCGTATTTGAACGCTACAGGCTAGTTTTAAAATTATTCAAACAAACTTTTAGATCTCTCGAGGTCTGTGATAACAAAATGGTGCACTCAAGTGCCTATTGACGCTATCGAAAGTGCACTTCTGACTAACTGCCTGCCTAATTTAACAAAAAAAAAATTCCCACAGTCTCCGTAAACTTCCTTTCAGTCAGCAACAACCAAACCCACAACATTTACTGATTTAAAACCGAATTCAAAATCTTGAACCATCCATACAACACAACTTAATTTTTTTCAGTTCATGGGAACACCGCTCTAACTAACTAATCTCTAAACTGGAAAAATTCTATTCCATCCATAAATTAACTGAAGGAATTCACTTCCGTTTAAAGTTTAGTTGAGTTCAGTTTAGTTCACATAAAGTGACATGGACAGGAATGACCACATGAAGAGAAACAATAAAAAAATTAAGGAAAAGAAAAAACAGAGCACATCAACACAAAGCACGTCAACTGTTTGCTGAAAACGAAAGGATAGGTATCCCAAACCTCGGAGAAACCCAGGCGTTTAGTTTTTTTTTTTTGGCTCCATTATTGGCCATGACGATGATCGAAAACAAACAAACCAACAATAAGGCTTTTTTCAGAGGCCATCCAGACTGTTGTGTTGTTGTTTTTGTTTTGTTTCTGGAAGTTGCTTGTGCGAACAATAGCAATCTACCCCCGCCGCCCTGAACGCCTCATTCACAAGTGCACATTTTGACCTGCATCTTACAATGTCCAGTTTTTGGGCACAACATCAAACGGAGAACATAATCGGCCAAAGCATTAAACAGAATTCTTTGTTGTCCATTTTTTTTTGTACGTTTCTCGATTGCTTCTGCTTCAGCTTCCCTTTGCCGTTTCTTAATCATAAATGAGAGTTTTTGTAATTCCTTCCACCGCAGTAAATATAAATGTCATTCTTGGGGTCTACTTGATACTTTGTTGTCTCCCTTTGGACTTTTTTTTTGTGTTTTGCAGGCTCCTTAGCCAAATTAGGTTTACCTTCCAGAACGACTATTGGTTCGTTTCGTTCTTTCCTTTATCGTATGGATTTATATCTAATTTTTTTGGGGCTCAGTCACAGGGTATAAGCGTAAAAATAAGTCCTCATCGTTATCAGCTCCGTTGACTCCTTTACAATTAATCTTCCTTTAATATTTAATATAGGATACTCAGCTTGAATAAAGAAAGAATGTCATTATCATGATCAACAGTTTTTGATTAAAATTTGGTAGTTGGTATATATTTCCCGAGATAGATATGAAAGAATAGATTAGAGGCAGTATGTGCTGGTTATCTGATCACCGATCTTGAAGGTATCATAGAGCGATGGAAATATCACTTTTAAGGGTTGTAGATGCCAGCTAACTGAGCTCCACTAACGACCAATCACTACTCTAGGCTGTCGCTAACAAGCATAGAAGAAGTTAGAAAAATAAAGCATCGCAGAGGAGCGGATAGAATCTGGGAGGCCAGCACCTTACAAAGTATTTTTTGAGTATACCGCATATAAGACTCTCTCTCTATACTCCAAATAATGATAGTTTTTATTAGCACATGACTTCATCTCAAGCAAATCCACACCTTCAGACTTAGATATGAGATGGAAAAGTTTCTAGAACTCTATAACTCACTACCCCATCTGTTGGCAGAATTTTTGGAATATGCGTGATAGCGAGAGTAGAACTTTATAAAGCAATGGATATTTCGTCCTCTCAATTAAACTGACACGACAATTGGTTGACTATGATCAATGTTACAATTCAAGTAACGATATCCTGATCACAATCAAGCCTGTTCAGCATCTTCTATATAAGCGGATAGACGTCGAATAGAGGACTTAGTCCTCTTCAACCTGGCAGTAGAGAAATTCATCCGAGAGTCTGATGTAACAGCGATAGAGAAACAACTTTCTATATAGATCAGATAAAAACTGGCTTGCACAGACGATATTGACATCACTGCTGACAATTCAAGAGCTGTAAAGGCAGCTTTTAGCTTGCTGAATATAAATGAGAACTCAGCAACGATAGTGGAGCGCGAATTCGGTGTAGAACAATCCTTTAAGTATCCCAGATCATTAGTAGTAATATTGTATCGTATGGTGTAACTAATCTAAGAGACTTACTACCTTCCTAATGAAGAAAAGTATGTCCTTAGTGCCAGAATTTCACAGATCCGCCGACGAACATAATGCCTTGTGGAAAATATGTCTTCTTAACCAGGTTTTGAGAGGGGACTTGAGGAGGTCTTTATTGGGGTGTTTAGGTGGTTTTGAGTTAAGGGGCTTTTGAGAGGGTTGTGAGTGGGGTCTTAAGAGGGTCTTGAGGGGGTCTTGACGGATGTCTAGACGGACGTCTCGAAATGGTTTTAAGAGAATCTTTAGTGGGATCTGGAGGCGCTCTTGAGGGGGTCTTAAGGGGGATTTGAGAGGATATTTAGTGGACTTTTGAAGGGGTATTAAGGTAGACTTGAGTGGGGTTTGGGGGCGCCTTGGAGGGTTTTACGAGGGATTTGAAGAGTAGCCTACTGTGGTTTTAAAGGGGTATGAGGAGGTTGGAGTGGTCTTTTTGGGTCTTAAGAGGGTTTTAAGGAATTCTTGAGGGGGTCTTGAGGGTATCTCAGGAGGGTTCTGAGAGGATATTTAGTAGGGTCCTTAGGGGGTTTTGAGGGAAGTCTTGTGGGGGGTCTTGAGTGGGTCTTAAGAGGGTTTGAAGGGGTTCTTTATGAGGGTTTCGTGGAATTTTGCAAGGGGTCGTGGAGGTTTAAGGGGGTCTTTAGTGGGTTTTGGCAGAGTTTTTGGTAAGGTTTTGAGGGGGTATTAAGGAACTTTTGAGGGGGTCTTAAGACGGGCTTATAAGGGGTTTGGAGTGGGGTCTTGAGTAAGTTTTTAAAGGGTTCTCTTTAATAGGGTCTTAAGGTGGCATTGATAGGGTCTTAAGGTCTCGTAAGCTCTTGGGGTCTTTTAGGAGTCTTTTTTGGGTATTTTGGTGGCCTTTTTGAGGTTTCCATATTACCATCCCATCTTCATTTTATTGAAGTTATATATATATTTTTCATTAAAAACTAAAAAGTAAAAAATAAAATATTAAACAATATTTAAAAAAAAGGCTTTTATCAAATTACAACGAGCCCCTTAAAGGAAGGAAATAAAACTTGTAGTAGATATGGAGCAGCTGGAGCTGTTATAAAATAAATGCATGCATGCAAATTGCTGCAATGTTTATAATGGAAATCTGGAATATTTGAAGCTCAAAAAAGCACAAAAGTTATTATCATCATGCTAAGCATTTGAGATTAAAAGATACCCAATGACACCCGATGTTTGTTCATTGATGCAGAAAAATTAGAAAACCCGAAGTGAAATAGAAATGCGATGGGAATCGCGTATCAAATATCAGTTCACAATAATGCACTGATTTGGGAAAATGCTTATCTTTGTTAATAGTTTTTTGTAGAAAATTCCCATGGTATACCCCCATCCCATCTCTTAATGTAATACACGCATGACTTATCACCATGACCAGATAAAAACTAACCATGAATAATCATTGAAAACAGAAGCTATATTTACTCTACCATCTCTTATGCTCAGCAAAATTACTTAACTACCCGTGTGAAGGTGATACGTGATTACGCGTGGTGGTGAAAGCAAAACGATGAACGTCTTTCCGAATAATGATTAAGTAATCAATTTGCTGACAAGACACGAACACTCTAACACACCACAAACTAACAGACCGACCTGCCCTTCCGAAAAGTGCAGATAAATACGAGTAATTCGGACTAAGGACCACCAACTAAATCGCTCCATATGGATGCTTAAGTGAATCACGCGCTCGCCCGCCTCATCAGCAAAATACGCCTCTTAAGGCGCTCGCCAAACAATGAATCCTTACAAAAAATACTAGCAATGCATGTGATCGAGATGATAATGAAGTAAGAATGGAAGGAAAACCGAGGAGGCAATAATCGTCATCGTTCTCCTCATAAAAAACCAAAACGACATACATGGATGCATGGATGGCAGCAGATAACTTCAAAACAAGTTAATTCAGAGCCTTTTGGAAAACAATCATTTTAAGGTGGTTGTGGGAGGGGCGAGAAGTTAAAACAGGGAATCAAACTATACACAAAAATGAGAGGCTTATCTAAAGGGCGGGAAACCGCATGATGCTGAAACTACCGATTCCGATTGGAATCAGCCACTGTTTGTACGGCGTCGCGTTCAAAAATCGACAAAATCTGTAATTTTGAAGGAAATAACAACAACAACAACAACACTGGATAACGGAAGGCATCAGGCGACTTTGATTTATCATCTGCGAACGAGCGAACAAACCACTTTGCGGGAGAGTTCACAAGAGATGCACATTCATCGTACGACCATTCCGATGTACTTCACTCCTACTTACTTACTGGGGGCACCATCATCTCCCATCGTGGTGGACTTGTGTAGTCCGAGTTTGAATCCAAGCCCCCAAGCACACCAATGTAAATAGTAAACCATCGCATATTTCCTCATCCATCCACTCTTCCACTCCTTCCATCGTACTACTTCAGTGAATGCCAGCGAATGCATTGATGCTGCAGCGCTGACGTGTGTCGACCTCGTCGTCTGTCCTCCTGCTCAGTGTTTCACCGAATTTTTTTTTTGTGCCCCAAAATATTCGGCTCATGAACGAAACGGTGCGAGATCAAGGCGCTATCTTGTTAGTGCGCCTCGATTATTCGCTTTTTTGTGTGTGGCTGGCTGGCGGGCGGGCGGCTTCCGCGCGATGTATTAAGTCTCTTTACGCGCAGAGATTTTGGTCCTTCGTTTTTTTTCCGTCTGTTTAGTTTGCTTTCGCCGCAGGGCTAAGAGGCCAAATGCATTCACTCCTCAGATGCAAAATTAGTCAATGAATGAATTCATCGCATCAGTGGCATAACATCACAACACCAGAGATGGGATAAATGTGCTCAAGCGCTTGCGGAATTTGACGTTATTTTCCGCTAAATGTGTGAAGGTAGGTGAACGACGAGTATCTGAAGGTTTTTTTTTTCTGTTCTTTGAATTTTTTGTGAGGGCGGACGACATCAATCATCTCCTCCGTTGTCGATAAAGTTGCTTACGGTGCCGAACAGATGTGCAGCTTAGGTTTTGCTGCTGCCGCTGCTGCAATACACAAAGGATTTAAGGTGCTGGGTGAAGGAGGATCTTGTTTTTAGGCGATTTGGTAAATTGGTGCCAGGACTGCTGTTGGCCAGATGGCGAAAGTGAATTGTGAATGTAGGTTTAGCTGTGATTATGCAAGGTGGCTTATTAAGGATTGCATTTTTGGATATTTCGCGGTTTGTTGCCCACTTCCCACTCTTTATATCTCACTAACAAAATGTTAATTGCAATAATGCTTAAAAAAGGTAGGCAGGTGTCAGTGCCACCTTAATTAAACAGTATTGTCTCTTTCATAACGAATAAGCCTTCAGATAAGGTTTAATTTCAGAGGATGGGACAGATTGGTTCTTCTGGAATTCGTTGCTTTACCAATCGAGTTAAAAAATAGCGCTTTTCCATACATCAATACTTTATTGCATGTGCTCATTTAGAAATAGTGCACACCCAAAGATGGATCCTTGTGGTACTCCGTGTTGGAGTTTGTGAAAAAACAAAAAAGTAATTGATCAATGTTTTATTGCTTTTGCTCATATAGAAACAGTACAGGCATAAAGCGTTGAAGGTTATTGCTTTTGCTCATATAGAAATAGTGTAGGCCTAACAATGGACTCTTGAGGTATACTCCGTGTTGAACTTTTTTAAAAAAACAAAAATGTAATCGATTAATGCCTTTTGCTCGTATCGAAACAGTAAAGACTCAAAGATGGATCCTTGTGGTACTCTGCGTTGGACTTTATCAAAAAACCAAAATGTAATTGAGCTTATATGAGCTTTTGCTCATATAGAAACAGTGCAGGCCCTTAGATGGATCCTTGTGGTACTCCGTGTTGGACTTTGTTAAAAAAAAACAAAAATACTTTTATATAGCCTTTCTCGCATTGTTGCATTCCTTTAAGGTAAACAGAAAATTCACCACATGATGAGCGATGATGATATGTCAGTCTGTATGACTTTCTTAACAGATTTAACCGTTTGACGTCCAGAGTTGCTACTAATAGTTTTCCATGTCACATGGTTTATTTATTTATTCTGTGGATTCCCATTCTCGAAAAGCTGTAGAACCAATTATTTGTTTAGCGAAATCTTTCATCGAAAAAAATATGGAGCGTGTTTTTAAAAGGTGTTAGTTATATTGAACATTTTACTATGATATCTTAAGACGATTCTGTATTATGGTCACTGCACCCAGTGAGACAATTTGATTGAGTAAAAGTAAAGCCGAGCTTGATTCTCTACTCTGTCAATATCGCGGTAACGCTCGTAGATCTCGTTTTCGGATCTCTGAAATCATTCCTCCTCGCATAGGGGCCAAAAATTATTTGTAAGACTTTTCTCTCGAACGTTGTTAGAAGAGTGCTCTTTCCTAAGCACCCAATTTTCAGTTCCATATGAAAAGTACTGGTGTGACCATGGCCAGCTACATAAGCAGTTTCTACTTCATAGAAAAATTCTTGAAATTGAAGAGTCTTGATGTTATGGTATAATAACTGAACTTGAAAAATAAAGAACGTTTTGTTGGTTTTAAGCAACCGTGCGCGTATTTCTGGTTCCATGTTGTTATCGTTTGCTACAATTTCCCCGAGATAGTCAAAGGAAGGATGGATAGCACCACTTCAGAATCGCGTCCCATTGTTGTAATTGGATCTTCTGTTCGTGCTTTATTTTGCGCTCATTTATCTGCGTGCAGTCGAAATTTGGAGTCGACTACTCGATCAGGACGAACGCTTCTTAGACAAATGGTAGCTGTTTTATAAATCGTCTACCGCGTAAGCCGGAATCTCGAAAGACTTATTGAAGTTTGTTCCATTTGTTCTGAGTATCAGATAAAAGTCACTGCGCTCACAATTATACAACAGGTTATAAAAAAAGCGCCTCCTAAGTTGTGAGGACAATAATTAATTATGATGAAACTTGTGTTCGGACGCAGGAATAAGAATTCTTGATCCTTTATTCGATGAAGGATTCTAATAAACACAGCTCAGCTGCTTCCTTACAGTACGCCAATCTTTTGTTAGATAAACTGTCTTCCACTGAAAAGTACTACTTTACAAGCAATTTTCAATAAATGGTTGAATGAAAGTTGCACCGGTAACCGACCGCAGCACGAAAACCAGATTTGTGTTTCAGACAAGTTGCAAGATTTAAGTAGAAATAAGGATGTAATGTAAGGCTGCTGTATGATAGCAACCTCCTGGAGACTGTTCAAGTTAAACATACACAAATAAAGAAAAAAATTTGATAAAAAGAACATAAACTTTATCTTTATCAGAGACGATTGCTTACAAGTTGCTTACAGATTTCTTACAAGGCCAGCTGATGTTTGGGCTCTCAATCACAGTCACAACCGCAACTAATTATTACTACATATCCCCCCTACTAGCAAACTTTTTGTTGTTGTTGTTGTTTTAATATGACATGCCCTCCTTTCTATTTGCCATCATCATTTTAACTCCTCAACATTTCTCATAGTAGATACTCCCGTAATGCAGTTTGTTGCACTTTGACAAACAAAAAAATGACACCGCTTTGGTGCTCGACATGCGCGGCTAGCTACGCTAGAAGATATCTACTACCCATCCATCCCACAATGATAGATTGTCAGAGTCTTGGCGAATATCAATCTTGTGTGACAAACGCACGCACGGTGAGGCACGCATCAGACGGCCACGCTCCGTGTGGGCGATCAAACTTTCTACCGCGCGGCGGCAGCAATTCCAAATGTTCATAGAAACGTCGTTTGCGTCGATCAGCGAACAGCACCAGCAGTGTCCTCTCTGTGACAAGATAAAATCTCTCACATTCATCTGATAAAACAACACCGGGAACTCAAACTCAGTCTTCTTGTGTCTTGTGTCGTGTCATGTCGCGTACACCGCATGCGTGTGCGCCGGGGACACGGGAACACACATAAACATGAGTTGAATGCGCGCGAGTGTATCTTTCTCATCCCACCCACTTGTTGTTGTTGTTGTTGTTGTTGTTGCTGTCAGTGGCGGAGTGGGGGAGTATTGAGCTGTGCAGTAGAACTGCTAGCGACTTTCCAACATGTGACGAACTCATGTCGAGCTTAGCGGATTTTTATCATTTTCATATGTCAATTTAGCATTTGCGATCGATCGGTCGCAATCGTCCGTGTGTGTGTGTGTGTGTGTGTGAAAGTGTGTGTCGTGCATAACTTATGAGTAAAGCTGCGCCTACATGTCGTCGTTCACCGAGTTCAGCTGGGGCTTCCCTATCTCTCTCTACCTTCTTTCTAAATCTTTTTGCAAAATTGGTTCACATGGTTCACTGAAAAGAAAACCCACACTAAACCCAACGTTACTACTATATTATTATTGTTATAAGAAATTTAAAAAAAAATCATCATTATTTGTATAACAATTTTCAATTTCATTTGGCGGCGTTGCCAGATGAATGGATACAGATATTGTATCGGGAAATGATCGCAGGAAATTAGAAATGTTTGGTCGTGGACAGAAAATGGGGCGACGGTGGCGCGCGGAAGGATAACAAACCTCACCATCGGCTTAATATGTAGTGCGTCTTGTTTCCAGAAAATTTCTGATCGACAATTTGTGATAAATATTCGAAACAAGTTGCAACTTTAAGTCATCTGAGATACCAACTGCAAGCGGTACTTTCTAGCACTGCATGCGACGTATGTAACATTTATTAAATTTGTGGACTACAAAAGGCTGTTTTAAAAATTTGTTATTATTTTCGAGGTAATTTTCAGTCAGAACGAGTAAATAGATACAAAATGACTGAATAGATACAACAAACGCTAACAGTATTAAGAATAAGATGCAGCGAAAGGATAAAGTTGCTGGAAATATTCACAAAGACAGGGTGAAAAAGAAAGGGACAACAAGATGTGTCAATATGACTTTGGTTCCTTGCAGGTTTAACAATGCTTTAATGTCAGAGATACGATTCCCCTTCATAGACGGGGCATTTTTCATGTTCGGTACTCGGGTGTTTTTTTTTAAGCTCGATAGAACTTGAAATTGTAAAAGATAACACAACAAATTTAATTTTAATCAAATTATTTTATTCACTGAAAGATCAATGCATGGCATTAAAAACTGAAAATGATTTCGATCATTTGGCCACCGTATATGTTCTTGACGAAGCTCATTCTGGACGTCCCAAGTTTGGGCCACTTCTTCGAGTGTATGTGTATGTCACAAATCACAGAAACAATGTTGGCCTCAAAGGCGTCAGTTGTTGCTGGTTGCATGACCTTGGAGGCCAGTTGACAGGTCCGTTTCTCGAAATCTACTTACTTATCGCCAAATTTTGATTTCATTAAGTCGTTGGTTGCCGTCGCCATATGGCACAAATCGTCATTGCGCTCATTTCGGTAATGATCAACATTTTCTCCTCTTATTTTAAAAAAAAAGATGAGGTCCGATGACGCCACCAGCATGTAGACCACACTTGTCGCTTGTGGATTGGTCTCACTCTGTATGCCACAATTTTACTTCTTAACGAACCGGGATGGCTTTCTCAGATGAACAATTATGTCTGCCATAAAAATCACAAGGTCGTCTATAAGTTTTTAACGTGCTTTCCTGTCACCCAGAATTCTTCTCGACGGTGTGTTACAAATTAAAAGGAATCGGGTTTTTTTCTTTATGTATTTAACAAATATTAGTTTTTTTTATATAACTCTTCAGTATGCCCAACAATTTTACTCGATTACTACTTATTATGCCTAACAATAATTCTACTCGATAGCTACCTATTCTTACGAATCTGTTCGGTCGGCGCATCGGTGCTACTGTCGTGGGTAGCAAGTCGGGGTAGCATAAGCTGCCCCAATACTAAAGGTTATGAGGTTCGGTATGTGGATGTACTTATCGCGGGAGAGGTTCTGAGTAGTATAGTGTTGCGAAGGCATACGCTACGACTCCACTAGGCTGCTCAATTAAAAGACAAGTGTTGTACTCGCTGGAATGACTACTATAGCGTTAAGCTAGCAGTAGGTGATTTGGACGAAAAGTCCGGACTGGCATTAATGGCGAAGGCGTACGCTACGACTCCATTAACCCAGGAAAATATTTATATTAAAGTCAAAACTAGGATCGAGAGATCCGAAGCTCAATGTGAAGTTGTTGGAAAATAAGTTAAGCAGGAGTGGTGAGTCTTTGGTGCGTTATATTACTTTAGTCAGTAGTGTTCCACCAACTCAAAGGATTTTCCCGGGTGATTTGATCCCATGACTTGGTAGAACATTCGGACGGTAGTCGGTAGCCTAACCGTTGCGGCTATTGTGCTATGTGAAAGTGGTAGAGCAAATTGTGTATTAGCTATACAGTTCGTGGGTTATAAGTTGCACGAATCGACACATAAACTAGCGATGTGCGATCTTTTTTGAGAGATCAACCACTTGAGCTTTTCGGATCCAGCTTGGGCCAGATCTGCTTTGTCGCTATGCAAGTTGTACCGTTTGACCACGTACGGTAAGTTTTTTCATTAGCATCTCGCTTTATCATGAGTTTGCATATAGCGATTAGTATGCCTAGAGAACCATATTCAGGTAAGAATATGTTCCTGTTTGGCGAGTTCGTCAGCCACACAGATATACGGTCTGTTCCACGGCACCAAACACGGATATTGAACTGCTCCGCCATCTCCATAAGAGATAATCGGCAGTTAAGGGCTATAATTCAATTTATGGAGACTGATTCCAAAGGATTTCAGAGCAGCTTGGCTATCCGAGAATAAATAGATATCCTTAGCGGATATGATGTTTCTCTTCAAGCAAGATAAGGCTTCACTGATCGCCATAATCTCAGCCTGGAAAACAATATAATGATTTAGAAGACGGATAGAGAGGCTAAGATTTAGCTTTTTTGAGAAAACGCCTCCGCCGACTCCGTCATCAGTACTTGACCCGTCTGTGTAAAATGAATGTGTTCATCTTCCAGGTAAGCGATCCTATTCCCAGAATGATCTGAAGAGGACGGCGACATGGAAGTTTTTGTTGAAATGGAGTTGCGGAATGGCGTAGCCTATGTTTTCTGAGATCTAAATCCTAAATTCAGGATAAAGGAGTTTCATTTCTAGTCCACTGGGAGATAGCGTTAAGGCTAATAGCCGACCTAGCAGGAGTTCCTTTAAGGAATTCGGGTACTTTTCTGATAAGTGATTGCTTTGCAGCCCACACCTCTTAGGCATAACAGCAGCTCATTCACTGTTAAGTTCCACAGAAGAATGGACAGGACTCCACCTTGTGGGGTTCCTATGCAGAGAGATCTTCTGGCAGACGATATGCCCAGTTTTGAATTAATAAGCAGACGATTAATCAATTCGCCAATCGAGTCGTCCACCCTCAAAGTCGACAGTGCATCCGTAATCGCAGTTATGTTGACGTTGTTAAAAGCGCCTTCAACGTCTTGGAATACCACCATTGTTTACTCAGTGTGGTTAAGGGAATGTTCAATAGAACGTACCAGTGTATGCAGAGCTGTTACTACAGAAATGCCTTTACAATACGCGTGCTGATCTGTAGACAGGAGTCTTGTCGTAGCGTGTGCGTATGTAAATATCGACCAGTATTTCCAGTGTCTTTAACAGGAACTGATTGGTCTGAGATCCTAAGGACTAACATGCGAGCATTTGCCTACTTTGGGTATGAAAACCACGTTCACTTCTGCCCATAAAACTGGAATATGGACCAGTTCGGCGGGAATTATGCCGGCAGGTCCTGTATGGTTTGAAACTTGTAGCGCCCAAAGCAATGTGTCTTTATTTGTCAGATCATTGGTGATGGTTGTACGACTGTCTGCCCTATCAAGGCTGACATTGCTACAAACATGGGAGCTGCCCTTAAAGTGGGTGTCTAAAAGCAGATTGGGCGATTCTTCGCTTGAGGTAGTCGAATAGTCATCTGGTTTTTTCATGCAGCTTGGATTCAGCACCTTAAGATAGCTCCTTTGACAGTTAACTCTTCACCAAGTTCTAAGTAAAAAGAAACACCCCCTTAGAGACAGCTACAGCTTCTATTTTGACTTTAGGATTCTAATATTTTCAACGTTAAGTAACATAAAACCAATAATTTTTGGAAGTCGCTAAAAATCTCGACTCTTAAAAACGGTAATGTATTTTTTATGCTATGGACATGGAAAATTGCAACAAAATGTACCTCCTTCATTCAGTAGAAAGCTTCTAATTTATGTTCTCATGTCTCACAGGCATTCCGTTCCGGATACTGCCATCGCCGTTGACCAAAGTCACGCCGATTTGTACCGCTACGTTGTTAGTTCGAAACACTGATTGCCCAATAAAATGAACTGAAATTGGCCGATAATTTCGTTGTTATAAACCGCGAGAGAATACCACTGACGAACTCATATGGTCACCAATTTGTATTACTTGGCAATTCTGAATCGATGTGGTTCTCGCACTTCTGCAACATGCCGTTAATATTCTGGCGATAATATTCCTTCCCATCATAGTCCCATAGTCTGAGGCGAGAACAAGTATCTTTGTAGAAAATCTGCGTGCGAACAAGGATCGTGGTGCTGTGCTGTTCGTGTGCGCAAATGTCGCGTCATGCGCATTTGTGCTGTAAATTGCAACAATTATTTTTCCTTTTAAATATTTCCCCGGCGTTTATTTTATTTCCTGCTGGCGCAAATCGAGAATCGTGGCCAGCCAAGAAGGTAATTTCTACGAGACGAGAAGGTGGACATAGATATGGTGCTTTGCTAGATACCTTGGATGAGACAATATAATGAATGCATTGGGGCACAGAGAAGAAACTCGCGCAAAACGATCGTTGTTGCACTGCGAAGAAGACACACGCTGCGCTGACATTTGAAGCGTCAAGTCACGCAGCGTCTCAGCGGTCGTACCGTGGACAATCAATCAGGAAATCCTCGTGCGAGGCAGTTAAATGTGTGATCATTTGGTTCATGGTCGCGCGGTGTTTCTGTGACGACTAAGCTGCATCTGCATCTGCATATTCGTCGACAACAAGACAACTCAGGTGACGTCGTTCAAATGCTTCAGCGATCGGTGATAGGAGGAAGAGGAGGAAGAGTAGGGGAGAGTCCATGACGCACACTGTAAAATCACTGGAATGACAAAGTGTTGTACCTGTAGCCACCACCACAACGCACCCAACCCACCGACCTGCCATCAAACATATTTGGCCGGCGGCCAAAAACTGTCCTTCTTGGTTGTGCGTCGATCGTTCTCTTTCAAATCCTGGCCACATCTTCTCCCAGTCGTCGATCGCCGTAATGATGATGAAAACTAATTGAGTGACAATTAAGATGTTGCGCGTCGAGTCTTCGTCGGAATACCTTGCGCTTCGATGTAAAATGAATTATTGCAGTTGGCAACGGATGAAAGCTCCAGCTGTAGTCAGTCCGCCCAGCTCCTCTAATGCCAAATGACTTAATTATCTTTTGTCCACATGCAAATCCGTCATCTTTTTTTATTGCGTCGACGGGGCCAGCGCTTTTGATTGAGATTAATAGATACATTGACATTCGATGATGATGATGATGATGATGCGGTGTTGATGCAAAGAGAACTGCCTGTGGGTTGCACCGGTGGTCACTGGCCATTGGACACTGGACATTTAACTAACCACAAAAAACTTTAAAGTTCCGCACTTTTCCAGCATTTTTGGGTCACAATTACCTTTGATGCTGAATCTCGCGCAATCTCTCGTCAAATCCCTCAGAGAGTTATTATCTCGATGCCGCAATCATTAATCAAATTAAACCCATCGCCGTCTGCGTTACACGCAATCATCAATTTCTACGTACATATTTCCACGATGGGACCCTCCAGGCGGTGCAGACGGACAAACCATCTGTACAATTTCACACTGTCACCGCCGCGGCGATGCATGCAGCGTCATTGCAGCGCGTCTCATCTCACATCTCACATCTCATCATATATTTTATATTTTCTACGCATGTCGCCGTCGATCGGTGATTGTGGTCGGTCCATCGACTCTGATGGCAGTCAGCGATCATGATCGAGCTCGCTTATCATTGGCATCCTCACCACATCGTGCTACGCTCCACAGCAATTCCAAATATGTGAGCCCACTGAGTGGCGCTTGCCGATCACAGCCACTGCCGCCGTCACACCGCAGCATTTCCAAAGAAGCAGGTGAATTTAATGCGTTGTTTTGCGGTATATGTTCGCTTCGTAATGAACGATCACCGAAGATCGAAGACGCGCGCAACCACACGTACGCCGAACGTCGAACGCCGATAATAATGTGACAAAACATACGTTTAAGTGCAATACAAGCGACGTGTGCGTGTGTGTTTGCGCGAATGTGACACTTTGACAGGCGCGTGATAAACTGCAGTTTTTTTCTTTTGCGCGTGTGCTTGATGTACGATGACATTGCCAATGCGCGCGCAGATTTTACTCCCTCCCAACCACACCACATTCTGCGGATTTAATCGCTGCGCCAGAAAGTGATGAGAAGAAGGAGCAACTACTCCAGCCAATTGGTGATTTCCGATTGCTAGCAATTCGAATTGCATCGGGCTGATAATGGTGTCTCCTCCCCACTCCATCACTACGATCGTCGATCACTGTGAAGTATTGCTGGTGCTGGCGATGATTGCGCAAATCGTCATCATTATCGATGACTACGTTTAGGTGTGGATAATTATGTGGCACGCAAATAGCTGTTTTTCAAATTCTTTGCCTGGCAAGTCAGCTTAGCTTAAGAAAATTTTTCATTAGTTGCCCTTTTAAAAACAGTTAGGACAGTTGGAGGAAAGGTTGTTTTGTAGTCAATGCTTTTTGCTAGTCTTGACCTAGAGTGATAGGCATAAAAGAACAACTCAATGTAACGTTTATTGAATCATTCATCAACTCGCTAGAAACGACGAGTAAAAAAAGGCATTTTTTGTAATAAAGAAACAGATGAGACGGCAGCGAAGGAATTGCCTAGACCTTGATACAATCGAAGTTGTGGTATCCACTTCCAGTTAGGATTAACCGCGACTTGGTCATGACCTTATTTGAGCTAATCGGAGCTTCAGATCATCAAAGAACCGGTATAGCTGGATTCTTCAAGGAAACACAAAAGGATCTGATCTCACAGGTTGGGGCTTGTGCGTTGGTCTAACAGATCAACCGAGTCTTGCACGCACGATATTGCCAACTATATAAGAAATAGCCTATGTTCACCCTGAAAGTCCATTCTAAATATTGGTGAAATAATTTTTCAAATCGATCAAGTAGTTTCGAAGATTACCTCCTACATACAAACCAACATAACCTCTTTATAGTATTAGTGTAGATAATAAAGGGTGTTTGTGGTATAGGAATCCAGTATCAGGTGCATCATGATAAATAAAAGAACAGATTAATAAGCAAAGACACAATTTACAAAAAAGGTACATTTTAAACACTAAGCTAAGTTTTATGGTATCACGTGAATTAGCGATTCGATTTCCGATCTTGACAACAAGAACATTGACTTACTCTCAACTGCACTGTATATATCTGAAGAAAGTTTGTTGAATATCAATGGTGCTATATTTGTGGCAAAACGTCTGTGGTGTTCAGTTCTGACTCTGGATGTTGCAACAGTCGCCCTAGACCGCATTGTGTAAGTTACAATCCTTCTTAAGTTTAGATAGCCACCTCGAACAGCTTAGAACTTTGAACTAAGTAACCAAGATGGAGTAAGCCTAGGAATCTAAAGAGTGGAAGTGTGTGCCCCAACCTCTGTTTAAAAGTCATTATTCTTACAACTTTCTTTTGGGCTGTGATAAGTGTCTGAATATTACTTACATACGCACCGTAATACCATACTCCAGACGCGAATGTACTAGAGCATAGTAAACAGCAACAAGCAGATTTGGAGGGACTACTCTTCTTAAATAACACATTCTGTTCATAGACCATTTTTCTAATACTAGCTATGTGTGGCTTCCAAGCTAAATTAAAATCAAGAGTTAGCCCAAGATATTTGATTCCACAGATTCCAATTCAATACAAGATTCGTTGCAATTAATTCGATCACAATTAAGTGTATGAAACATTACTTCATTTATCAAGCATTGTTTGTTGTGGGAAAATAACATTACCTTGGATTTTGATGAGATTGTCATGTGAGCCATCTGTTCAACTGCAATAGATCAGAATTGATATGTTGCCTAATAGTATTTACTCAATAGAGCGTCAGCTTGAAAATCAAGTTTAAATAAATAATAAACAAGAGAGGACCTAGAACTGATCCATGTGGAACACCTGTTTTAGGGCAAGGCAACCTATCACTTACTGTAGAATTTATTCGTAAATACTGTGCTCTGTTTTTGAGGTAGGACGCGGACCAGGGCAAGGCAACCTATCACTTACTGTAGAATTTATTCGTACATACTGTGTTCTGTTTTGGAGGTGGGAAGCGATCCACTTTAAAACCAAGCCTCTAAAACCATGCCTATCGAGTACTTTCAGCAAAAGCTTATGATCTACCAGATCGAAAGCTTTAGTGAGGTTGAGGAAAAGTCCAGCAGTTTTATTTCCTTTGTCAAGTCCCTCATAAATGTATTCCAGAAACATTACCAGACCTCCTCAGTAGACTTACCTTTGACGAAACCAAACTGAAGATCGCTAAAGAGTTTGTTTTTATATAAATATAGTATATCATTTTCTTTGTGATTAATTTCTGAAAAATTTTGGAAAAAACTGACTGAAAAGATATACCTAGGTATGTAGCTATTCGGATCACTACTGTCATCATCTTCAACTTTGTTAGATATATAGATAGATTGCCAGTTTTGCAGTAGTTATGAAGCCTGTTTAAAATTCTCTGCATGCAGTCGACAGTATCTGCGAGAAAGACAATATCATGTGCAAACATTAGAGCGGGAATATTTATTTAACAGTGTCATTTATGTATAATATAACTAGAAGTGTACTTAATGTACAGCCTTGCTTCATGCCCATTGTAGTCTCAAAACCTTCAGACAAGTAGTTTCCATCCCAAACGAAAGCTATGTGAATTTGCGTACATTGTAGATAACTAAGACGTATATTACATTTGTAGATATTTCACATTTTAAGAGTTTATAGAAAAGTTCCTCTCGAGAAACAATCAAAAGCGATTTAACCTTGTAGATCTCGGCAGCAAAGTTTTAGCTTAGTGCGAGTTGGTAAGCAAATTTTACAATTGGAGGAATCCCTTAAAATGGCGGGCTGGTAAGCAAATTTTACAAAGGAGGCATTCACCTAACAGGCGGGCAAGTAAGCAAACTTTACAGTGGAGGAAACTGGCGGGCTTGAAAGGAAATTTTACAATGGAGGCATCCACTCAACTGGTGAGCGTAAGCAAACCTAACAGTGGAGAAGTTCACTAAAGAGATTAACTTTTTTTTTTATTTCACCGGCCTACCAAGCAAAAGTCTAACAGTGCACCTTAAGACAACCTGGCAAATCAGAAAAATAAGTTCACAGTGCACTTAGAAGAAACGCACGCGCACTAACACAGCTGCAACGAGTCGAGAGGCAAAGTATCTGTGTGGCGATACACCATTTTTAATCTATCCTATTCTATCAAGAGCGGCAATAGAGAGCGGCTACTAATAAAATATGCCAAATGCAAAATGACGCCAAAGACGTCCCCCTTCACTTTTCCCATTTCGCCAACCAATCTCGGCGAGCGAACAGACAAAATGCATCCTTTCTTATCGCTCGCTCGTTTGCTTCCCACAATCCACATAACATAAACCTCCACCTGCCACCGCAACAACACTGCTCCTTATATAATTCTAGCTCTAGTATACGTACGTGCTTACGTGTAATTTCGCTAGATATTGGGGTTATCAGCGTCGCGTTTCTTTTTTTTGCAACGAACGAGCAACACGTCTAAGTGCAATGCAAGTACAAAAATGGTGCTCGTCGGCGGTATAGCATCTATCGTATCACTAAAGTACCCACATGCGCGTTGCGTACACACATTCATTGCCCTGCTTTTGGGGCTTCCATTTGGGTAGATCATTTGAGGAGACTTTTTCCTCACAGCCCTGGTGCACCTTCCCATCTAATTATTGCTTAGCGCAACCATATTACAGCTTAGAAAAACGAGAAAAACAATGCGAAGAACCGACATTTGTTTGGTGATCGCAGTGCATTTCTTCTAATAGTTTCCCAACCGTTTCCGCTTTGCTCTGCGTTCTCTGAGCCAAGAGCTAAACTCGTCGTTCTGTCGCGATTCAAATGCGAACCCGGACACCCACCCCACCCCATCGCATCGCATCTAGATGGTCGTCGTAGTAAAATGCGATTGCGAAATGCGAACAAATATATTGTTCATTGTCAAGGTCGAACTTTGTTTAAAAACGCGCTGCGATACGCCGACGCTTAAATACAAATGCAGCAACACAAACTGCATATAACACAAAAACAACACACACGTGCCAACACACAACGAACAAACAAAAAGCGCACTTTTATTTATAAAAATTAATGTCGGAACGCGGTGGTAGTGTGTTTGGGAGTCGCTCCAACGAATGTTTGCTGTTCTGTGTTCTCTGTTTGCTGTGAGCTGTGACTGTGACTGATCGACGACACCGCACGCTACAGAAAGCACAATAATTTGATCGAAAGATCGCGCTCTCTCTCTCTCTCTGAATTTTTATATTCAAAAGTTTTTTCTGCGGCGCGTAGCATATATGGAACAATCAACAAAACGATTGTGTAACTTTCATTCAAACGAACCGACCTAGGGTTGAAGATCGCCCTGAAAATATTTCGATTGATTGTTTTAATGATCATGAATTTGGGCTGTCAAAAATAGGCTTCTTTGACGTCTAGGGTGTAAAAAAACTACTTGACTGTACTTATTGATTATTGATATTGATGTCCTTATCAACGCTTTACAAAGACAATTGAAAGCTTAACTGATATTCACTGGGTAGGAAATTTAACACATTGATCATCGCTAAATTCAAAAACTGGATGACTACTTGAGGGTTAGAAAAACCCTTATTCACTGTGGTATCACCCCATTTCTTATCGTACTTCACAAGGCAATAGATAGTTGGCAGGACAAAACGCATAAAAAGGAACCGCATTTAGGAAATAACTCATCGTTCTGAATACCAAAATGAGATCCATTTCTTTTTCTTATTTTTGATTGCCTTCGCCCATCTTGAGGCTAAGAAGGTGTTCTTAAGGTAACTTAGCTTTAACTTAGAATTCAAAACTATTCTGATTGAATTGCGGGCAATAACATCCAGAACCGAAGATACAACATGTGTATCTCCGAACATTGAATTGAATAAAATCAGGTAAATTCAAAACAAATTAAATGGGAGCCACTCAGCCAATGCCTTCCAAATTTTAATAGAAAGTATTGTTATCAGAGATACGCATGTGCGCAAAGTTTGAATAAAATCAGGCTTTGGGAGGTGAATAAAATATTTTACAACAAGATTTGGCCAGCCACAAAGAAACAAATACCCCCCCTGACGCGAAGTTAAATAATTTAAAAGTTTCATTGAAAAAGTGGTCCTTCGAGCTACATTTTGGTTTTTTGTAACTACGTTTGGTGAAGAGCTCTGTCAAAAATGTCATCGCCGATCTTAATTCTAAGCCTATGAAATCAAATTTGTAATCTCTTCTGTGAGCGTTAGTGGGCGCCGTTGCTTTAGTGGTAAGTTCATTAAAGTTCTGATCAGGAGGTTGGAATGTCTTACGAACGTTCCGAAGTAATACCTGTCACGGAAAACTCCCCCAACTAGCTTTTCGGATACAGTAATAAATTGTAGGTCCCTTCCGTTTGTGTGCAAATTTTTTTGTTTCATTGAAAAAGTTTCTTATAACACCGTTTGGTTTTTGGGCCTATGAAATAAAATTTGTAATCTATTTTGTGAGCGTTAGTAGGCGTCATGGCTCATGTCTGACAAACGTCTCGGAGTAGGTCACGAAAAGGTTCTCTAACTTGCCTTTCAGATACGGTCATACTTTGTAGGTCCCTTCCATTTGTGTGAAAATTTTTTTGTTCTTCTATACAATGAAAAAGTGGTCCTTCGAGCTACATTTTTCTTTTTTATATTTTTATAATATAACTACGTTCCAACATTCATACAAAGTTCATTTTGCAAAAAGGCGAATCCTGACGACTATGATTTCAGAAATGTTGGAAAGTGGTTGTCTGACATGAAGCGAGCATTTCTTCTTTGTCTGTTCTTTGACTTTTTGAATTAAAGAATTCTTTTTTAAAAAGAGTTATTATAATAATATAGCGCAAAATTAAATTGTCTGCATGTTCTAGGGGCAACATTTGTTTAGTTAGAGCCATCATATATGTCAAATTTGAAGTACAATGCGTTTTTACCTATTAAAATGAAGTAAAGCCCCTAAGTAAACAAATATTGTGTCTAGAAGATATAGACAATTTAATTCTGCGTTATTCAAGATATTAACCCAATTGGTATTATCACCTATTCCAGAGATATTTCAATTATCTTAGCGCCTTAAAATTATTTATGACAAAGGGTTGCCCTACTTTTAGGAGTGGCGTAACTTTAATACCACACTTAGCCCTACAGGCGTGCAAAATTTCTTTGCTATGTTAATTAAATACAACTTTCGCACAATTTTCCTGAACTAGTGTTACTCTATCCATAAAAGAACGAGAAGCAGAAAAAGAATCAGAATGAGAAGACAGTACAAAAAGCATACGATTGACATGTGTGTTCCGTGGCTCACCGCTTTGAGTGTTTGTTGGAGAAGCACAAAGATTTAGAAATCACGGGTTCGAATCTACCCTAAGTCTTTTCAGTATTTTTTGTTTATTTTCCTTCTCATGTGGGTGGGAATGTAGAAGTCTTGGCTTCGAATCTCCTGAGTATTTTCTGGTTTTGTGCAATTGCACAGCGGGGGCCCTACTAGTAGATTTAATTGCGTCTACTTTAGTTATGCGCCTTATGCGAAGAGCTATATTACAAAACAAACAACAAAAACAGAAGAAGAAAAAATGGTGCAACAACAAAGAAATCCCACCAGAGAGTCAGCTGTCGCAACTAAGAACCCCAGCTGTGGCTGCTAATACGAGCGAACCACAATCTTTGTTGAGTCGTATATGCATGCGGATCTCGAGAGCTTTTGCAAAACTAATTTTCAAGTTCTCGGCCATTGAAGTGCAGATAAGAACGCTGGTGGCGATCGGTCGGTGGTGGTACGGCGCGTCTGCGATTAACTCGCACAATCGCAATCGCATTTTAGTTGTCGCGTTAAGACGAATGCAGCTGAACGGCGCACGCTTTGCCTAATGGATGGATGGATGACTGAGAGTGCTGAGGATCGAGAGCTTTTTTAAAATTGTTGGATCTTTTTAGTTAGGGTGTGCTGATGTGCAGCAGGGTAGACAGAGGGTGCCACAGTGGCTATTTAAAAGGTGCATACATGAGTCGCTTACTTTCTCTCTATAGTGTGTGGTGTGCTATGTGGCGTTTCCTCCAATTCGCTCTGAATGTACACCCGGCCGCTCTCTATATATGTAGTTATAGTTAGTTAGTCTACAATTATAAGAACATTTGAGTTCACTTCACTTGGTCGTTAGTTATGCAAAAGCTCTGTTCACTCTGTACTCGTCGGAGAGTAATTGGGTGAGAGGGTGTTCGCAAGGGCACGCGCGCTTCTCACACCAACTAAACACAGCCACTAGCCTGCGTTCGATTGCACACAGCGACAATACACCCAGAACACCGATCTCAATCATTCTGCAGTGCACTGCAGAACAAGCGAATGATCTAACGAAGAAAGTTTGCTAGCTTCTATTCAGCTGGCGGCGGCGGTTGCTATTGCGTTTTCCTAGTTCCGGCTGTTCTTTTGGTTTTGCCTTAGAAGTGTTTGCAGTTTTTTTTTCGCCAATTCGGTAGTCGATTGTGATCGCGTCACGCAGTGAAAGGATTCCGACGTTAGACCGAATTTTTATTTTAAAGACGTCAACACGTTGTCGCCGCACATCACTTTGCCCCCACAGCCGCCCGCGCAAATTGTGACTGGTGCCTGCATATTCCTCCCGAAAATCTGTGAAACATATTATTGTATGTGCGGTGGTGACCTTAGTTTGGTCGTGGCAAGGGTAGTATAGCGTCGTTTTTAACTGCAGCTCGCCGCATATTCGTCGTCGTCGTCGCTTGTGTGGTGATCTCTTCCTGATAAAGTGAGATTCATTGTCAAATATTTGAATAAATTTGAAAGAAGAAAAAGCGAATCAATTTGCCAAATAAGTGATCGCGCGTGTGCTCTGTGTGCGTGCTCTCTGTGAAACTTCGAAAAAATTCCACTTGATTTTGCAACGAGATAATTTTCGTTAAGTTAAGGGTGCGAATGCTAATCTAACAAACGTCACAACAAGGCAGACGCTAATCAGCTGATACGCTTTCGTTCTATTCTGAGAGCTGTCAAAGTTAGTAGCTTGCATTTGGATATAAAGGAGAGGTTCGATTACGATTACATATTTGCAACAATTTGTTGTCTTTGTTTCTTTTTTTGAACCTCCATCCATCGACCGCGTGGATTTTCCTTTTTCTACCACCTGCTGCTTTGCTACAAGGGTAAGATTATTTTTCTTTTTTATGTCGCTCGTTGGGTATCTATTGTGAAAATGGAAATCCTGATCACCAATATTTTAGTATTTTGATAATAGACACAATGAGGTTGATACTGTTTATGAACGTACGTGTTTCGTAGATGAGAAAGCGAGCATGTCGCGTTGGCAAGGCAGCCTGTGTAGGGGATCGTTGCGTAAACTTTGGATTTACTAAATAGTGGCATTTGCAGCTGATCTTGGATTAATTAAAAAAGCTTACTATATGCGTTAGCCTAACCCCCCTTTTTTTGTAGAATCACAACCGAAAAGTTGTTCAAACGAACTTTCAAATTATAAAAGGGATACATACCACCATAAATTTTTTAATGATCACAAATTTTTGGTACAAAGAATAGGCAGCACACTTCAGAATCAGAATTTTTTTTAAAGGTCGTTTTTATCAAATTAGCTAGCTAGAGGTTAGAAGATATTTATTTAATTTTCCTAAATCGTTTGTTGTGTGAATCTACTATGTCACCAACTTATAACTCTAACTAGTGATGAGCGGAATTAGTCTTGGGCGCGCAGTCTTGGCTTGGTGTTGTAGTACTGTGCATAACTAAGACCAATACTAATCATTCAGTCACAAGACCAACATCAGGACCAATCAATTAGTCGTAAGACCAAGCCCAAGACTAATACCATAGTAGCCATAGTAGGCAAGAATGAAAGATTTGGGGTTTCTTTTGAAATAGGCCCGAACTCAAAATACTTACACTTTGTTTATTATTAGTACATAATATGATTTAAAAATAATATTATCACTTTTGTTATCATAATCAAAACTTTAAAAACACAGACAGAACATCTTCAGCGAGTATATTGTGTAGTATATCGAAGTGTTACCAACTTCAGACTGTCATTGCTGTCAAACCATTGATGACAGAGCGCTCAAATTTACACTAATGACAGTTCACTCCATTGTTTACAAGTGTACAAAAGCATTTTAGTAGGAAATTGTTCAAAAGTTATCCGCAATGGAATTCAAGCGTAATAGTGTGATTGCTCTGTATTTGGCTGGAAAACCACAGCCGCAGATTGTTAATCAGTTAAAACACCTGCACGTGAATAAAATGTGTGTATATCGCACCATAAGTCTTTATAACGAAACTGGCAGCATTGCAAAACGCCATGGTGTTGGACCGAAACGCACTGCAACATCGCGGGATATCATTCGGAAGGTGAAGGCCAAATTGGCTCAGAATCCGCGCCATAGCGGCAGAAAAATTGCTCGTGAGGCGAACATTTCGCTCGAACGGATGCAGCACATATTGAAAGATCATCTTGGACTAAAGGCCTTGAACTTCCAAAGAACACATGGTCTCACCGATGCTCAAAACAAAGTTCGAGTGGAAAGAGCAAAGGAGTTGTTACGCTTGCACGAAAGTGGCGATTTGCCGAATTTGGTTTTCTCCGATGAGTCACCGTTCGTTACTGAGCAATATGTGAACAAGCAAAACGACCGGATTTACTTGGCCGGCCGTTCTACTGAAAATTTGGACCAACGGATTGCCACTCGAAACCAAGCGCCGCCGATGTTGATGGTTTGGGCCGCCGTAACTGCCGAAAGCCGTTCACCGCTCGTTTTTTTGGACCGTGGCATCAAGATAAATGCTCAAATTTATCGGGATCATGTTTTGGAAGGAGCGTTGAGCAGGACTTGGCGCCGAGTCATAAAGCCGCGTTTCATTTCCACTGCCCAATTGCCATCAAATTCACCGGATGCAAATCCGCTAGATTTCTCGGTTTGAGGCATTTTTAAGAGCCAATACCAAAGTGTCGATCATCTCAAGCAAACGCCGGTTCGCCGGGAATGGGCAAAAATACCGCAGAGCCACTTTTGTGCTGCATGCAATAGTTTGAAGGACATAATCGCGGCTAAGGGTAGCCAAATCGAAAACTGCTAACGCAATTCGAAAATTTATATATTTGTCAAAATTGTTTCCTTTGATTCAATAAAATTCATCAAAAAATAAAAATTCTGTGGCGTGTTGTTTTGGTAACACTTTGGTTTCTGCTAAACCGGTTTTTTTGTTGTGTGAACAAAAGCGTACATTATTTGAAATATTAACTGTTGGATTCAGGACTTAAGTTACTATTCTCAGGAGCTTTATTTAATGCACACCCCTTTTTGTGCATTACAGTGTTCAGTAACTCCAGCTTCAAATTAATGTCCGTCAAACTGGATGTTATCAGGCAGATGTCATTCTTCAGCTTCTGAAATGGGTGCCATTGTATACCGTTCGGTGCATCAATATTAGTTTGCTTCATCACACTATCTAAGACAATTCAAAAGAGTGTAAAGGTGAGAGAGGGAATCCTTGTCGTACTCCTGTGTTTGCGTTTTTACCTAACACTGCATGTGGATTCTCGATTAAGCTCTTGAATCTTTGCTATGATTGTTTGATCTAATCCATAGTTTACAACGCCTTCCAAATACCGATCTTGTGATGGCATCGAAAGCTCTCCCAAAATCGACGAATAATAAGAAGTGAGGTATTATCTATTCAACAGACTCCTCGATGATTCTGAGGGTATTTGCGTAATCAAAACATGATCGATTGGTCCTAAATCCTGAAAATGTCAAACATTTTTATTCGCTTATATTTTTGTTAAGCGACTAAGTCGAACGGTTGATTCGCTAGCCATTATAGGGTTGTAAACGAAATTTTGAATGTTCAAAAATGTCCCGTAAATATCTTCTTCCGGGGTGTGTTTTGTTGGACATTCTCTTGAACATAAAATATCGCGAAGATACGCAAAAAAATTATTAAAGATACAATTATAAACATATCTAGTTACAACGTGCGCATAGCACAGCGTAGTTACATACCACACTGCACGATGTTGCTCACAGGTGTCTTGTAACAGAAAATATCAAATTCAAATTTTAAAAAAATAATAATACTGATTACATTTTGTGTCGAGCTGTGCTTATTTACATTTTTCTATTGAATTTCTTTTGCATCGAACTACTAACTGCAAGTGCAATCAACCCCACACCCTCTCCCCCAACAAACAAAACACAAATACATCAAAGTTCGCTGGCAGCTCATTCAATCGCCCGCCTATGCTCTTTCGTTCGCTCGATCGTTCGCTCATCAAAATGTGAAATTTTCCCACGATTTTTCAAGTTCGCCACGAAATGAAGCGCAAATGCTGGCGGTATACTCGCATGTATCTCTATACATAGTACGCGATACAAGTTCTACTTGTACAATTTACAATAGCGGGCGAGCACTCGTATCTCTCTGCCTTACAGGCGGTACGCACGCAGTGCGAATATATCGACAGATCCATTAAAATGGCATTTTTATTCTCCATATCTCCAAAAGAGCCATCACAGAACGTGGGTTCAATCTATCCTGTACTGTGTGACGAATGGACAATTGGAATATCTCCTACAATTGCAGTATTAGGCTAGCCGCATATTGAGCTCAGTACAGCGCAGTATAGCGTAGCCGAGGTTTTAACCGATGCACATGTGTGTACTTTTGCTTTTGTTGTAGGTCTCACTTTTTAAATTCTCTGTCGTTCGTGCGTTCGTGGAATCTTGCGATCAATTTCTAACCCACTTCCCAAAGCCCGAATTTTTTCAAATTTCGTACACATGTGTATCTTAGGTGACAACACTTTTTATTAAAATTTGGTAGTTATCGGGCCCCGGGGTCGAGGGCCTACCCTACAAATTTTTTAATTGAAAATACTATCTCGTCGTCAATTCTAATGATCATTCACAAGGAAATTCTAGCTGTCAGGTGTAAGGGTCGGCCCGATGGGTTTCGCGATAGCTCACAGTCATAGTGGATATGGCGGTCAATGTCGAAGCAGTGTTTGGAACTCTTTAAGCGAAATTCGCAGGAACTTCTTGATGGATTTGTTCGGGTGAAGATGCTTCGAAGAAGGCAAAAATGGTTCCATCGGTCGGAAAGGTTATGGCTACGATTTCTTGGAATTCGAAAGAAATAATTCTCATGGACTTCTGCAGAAAGGACGAGCTGTTTCACCAACCAAGATAACATTTATCCCGAAATTTCGCGGTCAAATTGCAAGAACTGCGCTACGAATTATTGCCGCAACCACCTTACTCGTCCGACCTGGCTCCCTCTGATTTCTGTCTGTTCCCCAACAAAAAACCATGTCTTGGAGGAAAAAATTCAGCTCAAAAGAGGAAGTCATTGCCATTGACAGAAGCGTATTTTGAAGAGTTTGAGAAATCGTATTTTGTGAAGGGGTTAAAGAAATGGCAGAATCGTTGGGTAAAGTGTATCGACCTAAAAGGAGATAACGTTGATAACGCGGTTTCGCGGCATCAAAACACGTCACTCGCACATAATTTCAGATCTATAGGACCTGTAAAAGTGGGTTTAAAAGAATCTCAAAAAGTCGGAAACCCCACTTTTCTACTAATCACACGTACCACTCGCGACTCGTAACATACGTCACATGAGGGATCTCAGAAATGGCCCATAACATTGAGCTTCTCACAACACAAAATTTGAGCTCTCTAGGTTGTGTGAAAAGTGGTCATAAAGGACCGCGATGGAGGTATATCTCAAAGAATAACTCATATTCCACGATTCGCACGCGCCAGATGCGTCTCGCGACACGAGTCACACGGTGAACTAAGCTACTCAAAAGATTTGAACTTTCTAGAACGTATAAAAGGTGGTTAAAATAAAGTGTGGTCTATTTCACAGATTAACCCACTTTTCATACATCATATGCGTCGCATACAACTCGCGACAAGTTTGATACAAACGTCACATTACGCTAAGCTCCTCAAAGCGTCGCGTGAAAGGTGGTTAAAAAGGACCTCATCAAAAAAGTCACACCGGTGGCACAGGCATATTTTAAGGATAAATCCGATTTCCACGCACACGCGCCTCGTGACAAGAGTCACACGTGCGATCTTAGATTACCTACAAAATTTCAACTTCCTAGCAAGTGTGGAACATGGTTAAAAAAAGGTGGGACCCGTTGCAACGATTGACCCACTTTCCACGCATTACACGCGTCACACGCGCGATTTCAGGTCTCTAGGTCCCGTAAGAGGTATTTGCAGCATTTAGTCTAACAATGTGTGCTCTAAAAACCTGTGCTACGCAATGACAAGGATAGGTGTGCTGTGCTGCGATCAATATGCGGCTGGCCTTAATGCCGTGTTCGATTGTTCTTTTGCTGAGTTTGTTGTACATGTTGTTGCTGTCTGTCACACACACACACCCCACTACGTCGATCATGGAAAACAGCCGATCATCTAAATTTAATTCTATTGATTCGTTGCCAATTGTGCGAAATCAATTTTTTCTGCAAGTGTTGTTGTTTTTCGTTGCACCGCGCTAGCACCCACCCACTACATTATTGTTGCGCTGAGCAATATGACGTGATGAGCCTTTTGTGCGGTGCAAAAATTATACTTAAATTGTTGTCTCGAATAGAACTTTAATCGACTTCACGCTCAGCACATCACATCATAGGCACAGCAGCTGAGCTGATGATGTACGAGCGAATAGTTTTCATTGGATTCGGGACAGAGCTCAATTTCATTGATGAATTGTGTGTGATGCAGTGCATAGTCAGTACTACACCATCGAGTACAAAAGCGGGTTAATTTTGTTTCAGATCTGCCAGTTTATTATTGGCCGGGTGATGAATGTTCTTCGTGTGATAGACACAACAACAATCGCTCATTTGAGACGATGAACCACCGATGATCCCCACCTTCAATGCACATAGACAATGGAGTTCGATTGTGTGCCAAATGCGAGAGAGAGAGACAGAGAGAGAGAGAGAGAGAGAGAGCAGGATGTCATCGCGTGGCATCATCACTTTTGCTTATGTGGTCTTGAAATTATTTGCTTTTATTGTGTTGTTGTGCTTAAGCCCCGGTTACTCCCTTTTCCTATGTGCCCAGAGGCAAACCATGATGCATGAGCAAAATAGAAAAAACACTTAATTTACTCCCGCACCAATTTCAAGTCATATAATGTCAAGGCCAGGTTCCACTTGCGAAAAGTAATAAGAAATAGTGCCGGAGCCAAATCAGAGCCTTGAGGAACACCAGCGTTTATGTGGTAAGCATAAGTTTTGAAACCGTCCAACCTTGGATTGAACAGTCGTTAAGGTAGCTAGTACTAGTCAAATCAAGGAGAGTATTTTATGGCCGATGAGATATGCCATCATCATCATCAGTAGAACGTTGCCTTCGAAAAACGGTACTGCTAGTAGCTAAGAAATCCCCTATGCAGGTAATACATATGCTGACAAATTGTAAGCGTTTCGTGATAGGGTAATGCCGGAGGTGTGGAACGTCGCTTTGGAATAAATGCGGAAGTAACATCTGTTTGGTTTGCTACTAGACCATACGGTTACTGTAATATACTGCAGATAGTACCTGAAGGCATGATATCATCATCTACTAACTACATTGCATCCCTAAACTTACTCCTCATTCGTCGTCGAGGGGAAACCAGAAGGACGGTGCAGGTATGTTCTCGGATGATCTACTATCTGTCAAGCTACCCGATTTAGTTAGTATCTTTCAGGAAGAGATCCTACCAATTAGGGAGGCCTGCAGGGCACTTAGTAACGCAAACTTGGGAAGGGTCGTCATATGTGTTGGTAGTCAATCTGACACAAGGGCGATTCGTGCGACCACTACAAACTCGAAACTCGAACAACAGTGCCAAGAAGAATTGGCTTTGACCAGCCAATTCCTGGACATCACCATAGTATGGATGGCGAGGCACAGTAATATAAAGGGGAATCAGAGGGCGGCTGAGAAGGGCGTCGTGGGATACCGGAGAAGGCTAGCTGTCCAATGAGCTCAGTTAAGGAACAAATTCTCTCCTTTTTCAACACTAAGTCACAACTCAGATGGAGCAGTCTGTCGAACTGTGTCATATGAACATTGAAGTGGCCATCCTATAGCAAAAGGAAAATCACCGAGTTGTTATCTAGAATCCGGAAGGATAGTGCCAGAGTTGTGGCTATCAGCAGCCAGTCTGCCAAGTTGGGTATACCGCACAGCTACTTTTGGCCTGCCTTGCGCAGGATGGGTATACCCGATAAACTAATAGCTATTATTAAAGCAACCTATGACATGATAGCTCTATATGTCATGTGCTGCATAAAAGAAAGCTGTCAGAGCAATTCGAGATCCTAAGTGGCGTACCACAAGGTTGCATTCTATCGCCGATACTTTTTTTGTTGGTGGAACATGAAAAATTGTTCTCCACTATTGTGGGAACAATGATAGATTTTCTATTCACAGGAGCGACTAATACAGTTCTTTAAGCAATACTAGGTTCTTTCTAAATATTTGTCCATTCTTTCTTTTCATTTCAGGTAAGTGGAATTGCTATTATTCTGTTAACAGCTAAAGCCGTAATACAAAAAGTAAATGTGGAGGTCTTAACCAACTAAGCGGTAAGTGATGTTAAATTGACAGTGGCCTAGTTAGTAAAGGCTTAAGAATCCCATGGAATTTTAAAGATTAAACTTCCGTTCCACATCTGAGCGTTAGCTTACTTACTAACTTACTGTTAACTTGTTTTCGATTGTCAGATTCCAATATTAGTTAAGTGGATTGCACGAAGAGGATCGATCCACGTAGTTTATTCCCTTTATCTGTTGGGCGAAATTGTATCTGCCAGTTCAATAACTGTTACTAAAATGTTTTGAAGAATCCTAGCAGATGTCGGTTTTCCTTCTAAATATTCGAAAGCAGTTCGTGCTATAGCAGCTATAGTATTGGTGCCGCCGATGGCCGCATTTGCAGCTGTATTGCAATGAACAAATATATTTGGTGGTTTTTGCAACAACAACAACAACAATAACAACGATTTGCATAGGTTCACTAACCACCTGCTTTCTGTGAGGTAGGTTCCAATGTTTCTCAACTGAATTTCGACAACGTTAGTTCACGAAAGTGCGGCAGAGGTTGCTCCTTTGTTAAGGAAACTGAGAGACTAACGGACACTATAGATGGGCATGGGTGGCCGTACTTGAGAAGGCAAATTTGTTAACATTCATTCCACCTTCATGTGTCCGTTTCGTCCGTCCGAGGTACGTACACTCAAGCAAACATAGCGTTGTTAACCCTTGTGGAACAATTAGAAATGCAAATTTGCAACAAGTTTCGGATTCAGATTCAGATTCAGAGCGATGCGATGTTGTTTCGTTTAATTTTTCCTCGATTGTTGTTTTTGTTTTTGTTGTTGTTGTTGTTGTTCGTTGCTGATTTCCACCAAGAGTGTCCCCGAGTAATTCAAGTGCCAACGTACTATATAGCAGAGTGGTGCGCTCGTGTACAATCGCTTCGAAGGCATTGTTTTCGCTCAGCGTTCAACATGTTGCGCCCCCGGAACCCCGGAGGGGGTGCATTTACTTCAACAACAATAAAAACAACAACAACGTACCACTGCCGGTGGATGCTTTGCTTATGTCAGGGATCGGGATATTTTCTCACCACACCACACCGCAATGCAATGGCGCGGCGAATATGATGAATTTTAAATGTGAGTTTGTGAATTTTTCATTAAATTAACGAAGAAGCAAAAAAAAAAAAAACACACAACCGCTAGCTTTCGTAATGTATTCGTGTGTCAGTGTGGGTGTGTGTCAACCGCCGCCGCCGCGTCCAGGTAACAACCCATGCAACACCTCGCGGACTGCGTGCTGACTGAACCCAAATGAACTGAACTCTTTTGAATAAATTTTGAAGCATTCATCTCTCCAGCATTGAAAAATAATAATTAATTGAATTCGGATTCGAATTGGAAATTGAAAACGCCATCAAGAAGGAGCTTTTGGGTGGGTCGTCGGCGTCGTCAGAGAGCGCTTCGTGTGCATTTGGTTGCAGTTGGGGTCGATGACGGCGTGCTGTGTGCCATGGCCGGTTAGGAAACGAAGAAGAAAAACAAATCTCTAAGTGAATAACTGAATATTGTGTGCCGCTTCTTTGGAAAATCACTGTGTGTGAGACTGGGGGGAAAACCTTTTTCTTTTCTCGCCTCAGCCGAAAATGACATAGAAACAATTTTAACGCGACGCGCTCGCTCTGTTGTGTGCGGCGGCAAAGTGTGGGCGTGAGAACTCACAAAAAAAAAATATCGCACTCTTGTTGTCGAGCGAGCTGCCACTGCCACAGCCTCCGCGTTATGTTTATTCACTGCAGTGTTGTGCAATTTTTGCGCCGCATTCCATGCGAGCGTTGTGCTCGTGCGACCTCACGCTCGCTCTGGAAGTTAGATAGAAAATAATGGATTGGATTCCCCCCCCCACTCCCCGCTCAGGTATCGCACATGAATTCCTTTAGTTTTTATGTTGAAAGTTATGCGCTGGAAACTCATTAGTTACAAGTTTCAACTAACTCACTGGTGGGTGCGATGTCTTGACAAAATTCCAAACTGCAAAATGGAGTAAATTACTGCTGAGGAAGAGCTGCGAGCTTTTGTTGGGTCAAGTACACACCGGGTTGAGTCAACATCAACTAAAGTGTACCTTTTTATGAACGTATACAGGGTGCCTCAAATAAATCTTCTCATTTCTTTATGTAATATTGCCTTCAATAATTGGTACGCTATCCCAAAATCAAACTCCCAAATACAAAATCACAATTTAAAAAATGCCCCTTTTCAAAAATCCCACGGTCAAATGTGGCCATGATTTTCTTTTTGAATATCAAAAGGTTGGGCGAGAGCATAAGATATTGAAATGAGGCCGCATCTTAAAACTAATTTTTCAAATTCTCTTTATTGGGTTGAAAGACCTACAACAGCTTCTTATGCAGTCGTATGGCAGGTGCGCATAGCACCCGTTATAGCTACATATATATAGGTATATTCCGAAGCTTAGTTGCCGTTGTCCGTTCAAGAACGTTCGGCCATCAAACGATGACCGCGTACGTGATAATAGGTTTCACCATCATTCTGTACATCAAATGTAACATTTTAGGATTTAGACCCAAAGTTCTCCTTAAGAGGCCCACAAGTCCCTAGTGGCGCGTTCGATGGCGGACTTGATATGAGAATTTCAGTTAAGCCGTTCGAGGACGACGCCAAGATATTTAACATCACTGGAATAATCTAGCGTGGTGCCTTTGATGATGATAGGTCCCAAATAGACCAGTCTTCTTTTCTTGAAAGGCACTAGAACGGTTTTGCAAGGATTGATGGATAACCATTCCATGCTGTACCATTCTAGTAGTTAAGCACCTTGCATGATACTAGTGATAGTCGAGCAGTACCACTAAAAATGTTGCGATGTTGCCTGATAGTGAAGATCGACTAGAAGATTGTCAATGACAATGACCATAGAAGGGGAGAAAGCACGCCTCCTTGGTGACTGCAGTCACAACACAGACACTGCTCGCGAGGAGGAAATAATATCTCGACTTTCAAGCATGGCCCTTATTCAATGATTGGTCGAGTCTTCGATACCTCTGCTACTGATTACCCTTAGAATAGGGTCGTATCTAGTATTATCGAAAGCGCCCGCAATGTGAAGGGCACCTTCAGTGCTTTTGCCTTTCCTGTACGCAAACTGACTTGAGTGCAGAGGGGTATTTTTCGGAATTGTTTCGGGTACGTTTCTGGTGCATGAGTAGACAGACGGACCTGGGAAATGAACCTGATATACGGTTCTGATTGTATACTCAAGGTCGGAAATTTACGTGGCATCGATCTTTATTAATAAACCTGCACAGTTTGTGTTGATTGTCTGACAGCGAGGATTCCTCGGACACATGGCAGTTTTCAACAAAGTTGGATATAAATGGACTGGCGAGAGTGAGGTCAAGTACCTCTTCGCGAATCGCATTTATGAAGTTAGTTACGGATCCTTTATTTAATATATCTACATTACTACCAATGAGATATTCTAAAAGACACTCACCCCTTCAATTGATGTCGCTGCTGCCCCAGACCTCATGATGTGCATTTGCATCGCATCCTATGAGGTACTGAAGGTTTCTGTTCCGGCAGGACTCTATCAGCTCCTGGGACTCTATGGGCGGAATGTTGTCGTCGTCGCCGGGGAAATATGCTCAACACGATATTCTGTGTTCCCCTCTCAGTCGGAACTTCAATCAGCAGGTCCACCAGGTCTTTCGTTATAAATTCTGGAATAGTAAAAATGTTGATGTTCGTGCCGATCAACCTTGGCACTGGGTCCCCGCATTGTCAGATAAATTTACTTCTCCACTTCCGTAGACCTTTTATCTGTCCGATAACAACCCAAGGCTCTTGGATGAGACCAAGGATTATATTTTCCTCGGCGAACCGCTTGCTAAGGGTAGCGGACGTCTGTAACACCCTGATGTTGCTCATTAGTCCTCTCTCGATGCTGAAGTGGAAAGGTCGGCTTTGACAAGTGTTTTGGGACACCCTGTGATTGACTTTTATTATGATAGAACAAACATAACATGATGCTGTCAACCAAACAAAACATCTTTTTCGCGTATTCCGTAATTGCTTCCTAACAAAACAATGTGTGGGCGTTGCTGTTAACTGAACACTGTGGGTGGTGTGAGTGGGTGATTGATGCGGCGACTATTCATTCCAGTTTTTGTTGTTTTCTTCTCCGCTGCAAGCTATTGACATTTGATGATGATGTGATAATCCATAGATATTGTGAAGTGACCTTTTTGTCGGTATCGCTATTTATTCTACACTCAAAGGCTCATTACGCAATCAGAACAAGTTTCACAGGGTGCCGAGCTACATTCGAGTATGTGATGCAGCATTGCGACCAAAACTCAACCACTCACCTAAGAGTATCTCTCTCTAGTTATTTGTATACAATTGAAAAAAACAAAACATTTATATACAATACGATGTGTACATTGCGATAAGAAAACTTGTTCGACAAACGCGTTTGTGTGCGTGTGTGAGTTAAAACCACCTGATAGAATGCATTAAGCAGCCGGAAAGTAATAAACAATAATTGCCGCAGTAATACAATGTTGCGCTTTTTTTTTGTTGGCATTTATCCTAAAAATTTCTATAAAAGTCAAGAGGAATATTATTATGCAACACAAAAATAAGCGACGTGCAGTATTACTTTTCGCCCCCCCCCCCTCCAACACACAGACACGCAGTAATAAAATGTAATGAGATGTTAACCTCTTGATGGATGTATTTCCCTATGCAGGTTTTTTCAAACATTTTAAAAATTTATTGGTCGTTCAATAGTTTTGTCTCAATGCTAATTACCGTCTTTTTATTTTAAGCTATTTGCAACGCTTAAGAAAGAGTTAAAAGCTGCACTTACCCACATAACTTCACTAATTTGCAGTGAAAATCTATTATTTGTTAATTATTCAATTTGTAAGCAATTGAGCGTAAAATAAATCAATCGGACTCCAAGTTGATTGAGTTACGTTGTGGGGTACAGACGTGTGGTGATCTCTTAATTTTACTGTCTCCAGTTGTCAATTTTTTTATTTTGTTTAAGTTTTTAAGCAAAGACTAATAACTTTATAGAATAACATCTGCAATGTCTTGCACATACTCAATGATGAATTTTAAAAAACGTTTTTTTGTTGGCATTACACGCGCCAGACGCGTCACACGTGTCATACGCGTCACATGCGATATACTCGCCTCAAGCGACACGCGCCGCACGCGTCACAATTGTTTTAAAACTAGTCCCACTAAGTTGTAACTGGTAGAAGCCAAGATAAACGAGTTTCTACTAAAAACTTTCCACTACTATAGACACGAGCTTATGTATGCTGCTTTGCGAATTACTCTACACACCCGTGTATGCATATTTAGTTGTAATTCAGTCCAAAGACTAATGTATCTAAGAAGCCTAATAGTATGCTACGTTAAATATAGGTCGTTAATTCATTCAGTCAAAAGCGATTTCTGAAATATACTGAAAAAACCACATTTTACTTTGCAAACGTTTAGGTTTAAAAAAAAACCTAACTAGGAAGTAACTAGGTAGTAACCCCTATGTATGAAAAAATTACGCCATCGCAAGCCGAGCGCTAACCAATTGTTTCAAAACAAGTCCCATCAAATTTTGATTGGTAGAGGCCGAGATAGACGACACGACAAACAAACGTATAAACGTACAACCGTACAAACATCCTAAGATGAGCAATGCACAAGCAGAAGAGACAACCTGCTGCAACCCTGCTGCTTTCGACTGATCTCAGTTTAAATCCCCTTTATTAGTTTTGAGGCTCTGGCGGGCCTTATAGGACTTCATCTCGAAACCCGGAAAATCTTGATAGGGTGAGATTTCTCTCGTTAGGTGTAGAGACCATTCGGCATTAGGACTCTGGCGGGCCTTCCAGGACTCCATCCTAAAGTTCGATCTCTTTTCGGGCCTAGTTTTCATTCAGGAGAGAGTAAGCAGTGGAACCCCTGCTGTTTTCGACTGATCCCAGTTAAAATCCCTTTTCTTGTTTTCGAGACTCTGGCGGGGCTTATAGGACTCCATCTCGAAACCCGGAAAATCTTGATAGGGTGAGATTTCTCTCATTAGGTGTAGAGACCCTTCGGCTTCAGGACTCTGGCGGGCCTTCCAGGTCTCCATCGTGAAGTTAGATCTCTTTAAGGGTCTAGTTCTCCATTTAGTAGAGGGTGAGCAGTGAAAGACCTGCTGCTTTCGACTTAATCCGGTAGGGACAGATTCCTCGAGCGCAGAGCAACGTTCTTGCCCGTATCACGTCGCTACGAAACCCGAGTCCGCGGACGAGGAACATGGAGCGACAGCAGCGCAACAAGAAAAGTAAATTGAGCAACCCACTAAGTTAAAAAAATGGTGTACCTCAAGGCTCTGTTCTTGGACCTCTTTTATTTTTGATTTATGGTAATTTTTCATAAATTTAAATTATGCGTAACACGTCTACTGCATATGCCGATGACATCGTTTTGGTCTACCAATGTTCCTTGACTTCCAAGTGAGTTGCTGGAATTCATGAGGATCTACAGACTATAGGACAATGGTTTGCTGTTCATAAATTGGTGATTAGTGGTAAGACTTTAAGGTAAGACTTTTTAAGTCGAAAGTGATGTTAAATTTAACGAATAAAGTAAAGATCTTGTTGAATAAAGCAATGAAATGTTTTATTAATAAAGAATTTTTTATTGCCAACGCGAATTTAATTAAAGTTTTGGTTCAAAATGTCCCCCGCTGCCACAGAACACATTCTTGCTCCTCTAATAATTGAAGACGTAGCTATCTGAATAGTATCGGGGTCGTCTCGTATGGATGCACCTGCAGCCATAATACTTTGAATTAGCTTATCTCTGGTTTGTGGTTTATTTAAATATATACTAGACTTTTCATTTGTCCCCAAAGATACGAGTTATAGTAAAAAGGCGTTAGGTCTGGTGATCTCGGCGGCTAGAGAACTGAGCCTCCTCTTCCAATCCATCGGTTAGCAAAGTTGTTATTAGGATATTCTCTCACAATTACACCAAACTGAGATGGTGCCATGTCAAATCTATGCTGAAGTAGAACATCCTCCATTAATTCTGCCAACTCATTTTGTAAAAAATTTAGATAATGCTAATAATAAGTGTTATGCATTTCTTGTTTTTTATAAAAGTTATGAATTTCTCAAACTATCAGAGGGAACGGAACGATCCTGAACATCTTATTAAGTTAAATTTGATAGATGAATAAACTAAAATTAACTAACTATAGTCGCTTGGCAACCCTAATCCAAATTGCATTCAATTTGTATGCGTTTAGGTTCGGATGTTGTTGGCTGGTTGTCTTACTGTGAGAAACTGATCATCAATGTGGCCGCTGTTCACTGATTTGCTGCTGCTGGTCCCTTCATTTGGTGATCGACGATGTGCTCGCTTTGCAATCAATACAAAGCTGGCGGGGAGCAATATGTTGATTCCTCCTATGATGCCCGCCACTGACATTGAACGATCTTGAACTTGAACGTTCATCGCGATTTTGCGGTAATTGTGCCAAGAAACTGCTGTTGCTTTTTAGCTGTTCTAGTTGTTGTTTTTGCCGTTAGTAGCTTACGTAAGGAGCTGTTTTTTTTTTTGCAAATGCGACCACTGATGATCGAGTAGTGCAAGTTTAAGGCCATATGTTGTAATAACGCTTTCTCTCTTCGTTATGACTTGGAAATTTTTATTTTTTTTATTTGATATAAGGAGAGCGCAGCGGTGCAGTCAAATGCTGGGAATTATTTAGAGCAATAACCAAATATAACAGGTCGCTTGCTAAAATGGAATAATAAATGATATCCAACCACTCATTATGCAAATTGTGTTCCAAAAATGTTGGCTGTTATGTCCTGTTTTTTTGTTGGTATCCTTTTTCGCTCCTAACACCATCATCTCATGAGTATGTTTATTTACTACTTTGGCCATCTATTACTTTCGCGCATATGCTTTGGATCTGCACTCTGCAGCGAGCTGATGTGGCAGATGGTCAAACATTGTCGTTATAATGTATCTGGTTGGTTGTTGGTGTATCTCTGATGGCGATGATGATGATGCACCCTAAAATGCAGCACAAACAAAACATTGCCGCATGCCAAAAAACTAACAAATTGCGCAATAACCCTTTCGGCTTTCGCGGAGGACGAACGAACGGATGGATGGATGGACGGAAAGACGGACGTACGAATAAAACGACCGCTGCATTCAGTTTGACCCAATTTCGATTGCGACGACGACTGCGACGATGTATTCCGCACGTATGGAATATATAATAACAGACTCGTCGTCCTCCTGCCATGGATCGTTGCCCAGCAGCTTGATGGCTGACTTCTGGCGGCTAATGTATCTGCACAAAGACACGTACACCTTTCTATCGATTTTCGAATGAACTTACTGGGGAAATTGCCAAAAAATTTCGTCAGGCGATTGTAGATATGTGTGAGTGTGTGTGTGTGCATCTGGATAACCAAAAAACCCTGAACAAGCAACGTTAGCGGCAATCCTTACCAGCAGCGTACTTCTGTTAGCGAACGGAGGAAAGTCCCACCGTTCTGGCTAATGGCATGACACCCAAATTTTGCCAGTAGTAGTAGTAACATAATCGATAAGCAACCCCCCGGTTTGTTGCATTTTGTTGTTGTTGTTGTTGTTGTTGGCGGACAAATGTATCGTCATCATCTGGTCTGGTCATAATTTTTGGTTAACATTGTTTGGGAGAGAGGAAGGTAGTAGTTGCGACACGATGTGAATGAACTTCCGAAATTTTTGGCTACTGCCGAATTTCTGTGTTCTTCTCTGATTCGTAATTCATTTCATGTCCTTCAGGGGTCGAAATTCTGGTAACCTGTTTATTCGTTCATTTCTATAAAGGGTGGATGAGTTAATTGCTATGGGAAGGTGTCATACAAATTAGGGACATGTTCCTTTTTTTCGGCGGTCAAATCAATATCTACGCACAAAGGGGTTATTTGAGAGACATGTTGCAATTTCCTTCTTTTTTTTTGTCTGTAATGTGTCCGTTCCGCTTGAAATATTTTATAACGGCAGTTTACAGTTAAATTTAAATTTAATTTAAGTTTTTTTTTTGGCAATTTGTAATCCCCGAAGAAAGTCCCTCAGAAAGTCGTCGGCAGATACGCATCAATTAGATTTTCGAGGTAGAAATGCATTTGCATTTACTCACCGCCGCCTTATGCTCAAAAGAAAGCAAGCGTATCCTTTGTATGTGGTAAAAGTTACTCTTCCGTGACGGACACCTTTAATATGTGCCGTTAGCTAACGGTAAAAGTATTTGGCCAAATTTTTTGAACTTTTGCGCGCACCACACCTTGGGGAAATAACTCGTTGTTTTTTCTTTTAGTTGAAGAAGATAACTTAAACTTCAACTACAACCAAAATTAAAGGGTACTTAGATATGAAAGTGGTACGAGTATCCTAGCATACCAACAATCTGCAACCATAAAATAGCGCCGAATACGTCTTTAAATTTTGATGCGGAGGAACTTCAGCTTAACACATGCATTAGCTGTGTGCTCCATGTAAATGAAGGTACAAAACAGTTGGCATTCTGCTCAGTGAGGACTTTTGCATTCAGTGCGACAACAATCCGAGCTATCTAAGCGAATTATCAAAGTCAACTGACAAAGCTAGGAGAGATAACGAACCCAAAAAACGCTATACCGACCAATCCATTCCCACTCTTTTCTTTTCGTTTAATAGTTCATCGAAGAAGAAGATATCCCCAGACAGGGGTATGGTTATTTGGTATGGAAAACTGGCAAGTCCGGCAGCCATGAATATTTTTAAGAGAATGTTGATGACATATCAAATTTTATGAAAAACACATTTCTGCTCTATATAGCCACCTTTAGCGCGGATGATAGCGTCAAGTCTCTTACACGAACGTGACCTGTTGGTATTTTGGTCCATTCTCTACTAAGATTCTCTACTTCAAGGCGTCCACACTTTAAAATCTTTTTGTCGACACCTTGGCTTCCAAAATAGATCACATGGAGAAGTTCATTGGATCTTGAATGGGGTTTAAAGGCGGGTCTTAAAGGGGACTTGATGGGGTCTTAAAGTGGCTTGAGGTGGTTTGATGGCGTCTTAAAGGAGTTTTGAGAGGATCTTGAGTTGGGTCCTTAGGAGATTTTAAGGGGTTCTTGAGAGGAGTCTTGAGGAGGTCTTGGGTTAGTCCTGAGGTGATATTGTGGTTGTTTTAAGGGGGTTTTGAGCGGGATTTTAAGGGAGTATTACGAGGGTTTTGGCAATTTAAAGATTCTTGTGGGAGTCCTTTGGTGGGCCTAAAGGAGGGTCTTGAAGTGGTCTCGAAGGGGTCTTTACATGACATGAGGAGGTGAAGGGGTCTTTTGGGGTCTTAAGAGGGTTTTGAGGGGTTTTTAGATGATTTGTGTGGGTCTTTAGGTGGTATTGTGGCGGGTCTCGAGGTGTCTTAAGAGGATTTTCTGGTGGTATTGAGAGGGGTCTTGGGTAGGTCTAAAGTGGATTTTGAGGGTATTTTGAGAGAGCACTAAGTCGGATCTTGCGGGGATCTTGAGAGGCTCTTAAAAGGGTTTTAAGGGATTCTTGAGAGGTTTAAGGTGGTCTAGAGGGTGATATTGAGGGGGTTTTTAGTGGGGCTTAAGGGGATTTTTGCTTTTATAAACTTGCCTGTGTCTGTGTGTCTTTCTGTTGGTTTATATGTCATCTGTCACCCTTTTTCTTGAGGGTGGTCTTTTCAGGGGGGCTTTTGGTGGTCTTCAGGTGGGTCTTGAGGTGAGTCATGATGGGGCCTTCAGGTGGGTTTAGAGGGAGTCTTGAGTGGGTTTAAAGAGGGTTTTTATTGAGATGTTGATTGGCTTTTTGGGTAGTTTTGAGGTCGTCTTGAAATGATGTTAAAGTTATTAAAGTAGATACTTGAGGCGGTCTTGAGGGTGGTCTTGACGGGGTATTGAAGGGGTCCTGGAAGGGTCTTCAGGGTGGTCTTGAGGGCTGCAACTCTCAATGATTCTTAAACTTTTTTTTCTGGGATTCACAAACATTTAACAGAGACATTAACCATGATGGCAGCAAGTCTCAATATTTCTCAAACGTTTTTTCACAAACATTTCTGTCAGTAAATTCCCAAACTTTTCTGTCAGTGATTCTCAAACTTTAAACAGATACATAAACCATAACTACATCAATTTTTAAGGATTCTCAATCCTTTCTTTCAAGGATTCTTAAATTTTCTTTCTGGGATTCTCAAACATTCAACAGAGATATTAACCATAATGGCAGCAACTCTCAATAATTCTGAAACCTTTCTGTCAGTAAATTCTTTTCTCTTACTGATTCTCAAACTGTTAACAGAAACATACTCTAAATGATTCTCAAACGTTTCTTCCAGGGATTCACAAACATTTCTGTCAGTAAATTCTCAAAATATTCTGTCAGTGATTCTCATACTTTTAACAGAGACATTAACCATAATGGAAGCAACTCTCAATAATTCTGAAACCTTTCTGTCAGTAAATTCTTTTCTCTTACTGATTCTCAAACTGTTAACAGAAACATACTCTCAATGATTCTCAAACTTTTCTTTCAGTAAATTCTTAAAATTTTCTGTCAGTGATTTTCAATATTACCTGATTCCACTGATTCTCAAACTTTTAAATAAAAATTGAGAATTATTTTCGTTGTAAGACAATTGATTTTAAATTAAATAATACAAGCTTGGGACTCGTTTATTCGTATAACGATGAAAGATGAAAGTTCACCAACAGTTATCAAAATTCAGACGACATCAGACCGAATTTGTTTCGACACTGCCTTCATTTTTGACATGCATGCATTCCCATGCAAGTTAGTTGAAAATATTTTTTAGAGTATAATTAAGGACATCTCCTGTATTACTTGAACATCATTTGTTCACATAAGATTGTCATATATTACGCGCATTTAGTTCGTATAATCGAGAATATACTGTATGTTACTTGTATTACTTCACGTTCATGTTTCGTTTTCCGTCGAGACAAGCAAGAAGCAAAGGCGTTTTTAAAAAACCCTCTCTTTAATGTCGGAGACGGCATCCCCAGGTTCATATTATGACTTTTAGATACTTACTTTTAGTAAAGTTAAACAAAGCAACTTGTTTGTCGACGCAGAAACTTAACAATTATATATTGGCTCTGTAAACCAGCTGTGTTGATTACTACACATACTTTGTAATCAATGTCTCTTCATATACTGGTGCATTTCAGGTTTTCTGTGTCGTTAGAACGGGGGCAACACACTTAACCCGCTATCGTATAAATAAATGACTAATGTGCGCGTTCAATCAACGCACACGCAAAACAAATCCCAGTCTGGGATGCACATAAAGGACGAACGATAAATTCGTCGTTTCAACACCATAATTAGAAAAATAGATGCGTTCATTGGAAGAGAAGAAGAGTTGGCCGAGATGGTCATCCCAACAAAATGTGTACTCACTGCTAACGCTACTCTCTACTCGTATGACGAACAAATCGCAGGACAAATTACTTGCTATTACAAACGATAACACCCAAAGCATATAAATTGTGCATCGTCGGAGTCTTCTCTGTAGCAGGAAATGCAACTCCTCTCCTCCAAGATGCGTTTATTGATTGATCCTTTCACGCACGGCATACGTTTTGCTCTGGCTGTAATTACTCGTACTGTAGTTGTATGTGTGTGTGTCTGTTACAAATCTGCACGAAATTCCATGTAATTATTTTTGGCATTTTTGCTCATTTGTTATTTTGCAGGAAGATCATCTGCTGTGCATGTGCATGTCTCATCCCAAGCATTTAAGTGAAATGTTGCTATACGTAGACGATGTGCAACGGTGGCAGGCAGGGCTGCCACACGCCTACTCTCTTGTATATCCAACGCACTACCGGTTTAATTATTCTATGATGAACGGGTCATTAGAAGTAGCAATGTATTAGTAATCAAATGAATTACTAGATTTCTGTCTAACGTCATTTAGAGGCAATCAAATGCAAACGTCTCTAAGAGTTATCAAGAAAATTTGTCGAGGTGTCCAATATCGATAATTGATGTACTTGTTCTCGCATTTGGGTACCTACTTATATGGATTGGAGGACCACAAATTTGTCTTCTTACTGGACTATCTGTCCAACAATGTTCGGGTGAGCGCGGCTGTTGGAAGCTTTTCTTTCGGCTGCGTTTATCTTAAGCTTTACTTTGTCTCGTTTCTAGATTTTGGCCCATAAGATGAAGACCGATTACCCGATTTGAAAGCAGGCAAACATCGTCAGAGTAGTTGAGATAGGTTGTCATAGTCCATCGAATTCCATTGTTATCTTCCGTCAGAGATGCGCAGAGTAGATCGCTGAGGAATAACAAGAATAACAGCGTACGTACTTCACATTGTACTACAAAATCCTCCGACAACTTCATCATCATCATATTTGGCTCTACAACCGGGGTCCAGTCCTGTCCTCCCGCAAAATGTCTCTCCACCGGTCCCGATTTCGAGCAGTCTAGCATCCCTAAACTCTGGGCGTCCTGGACTACGCCATCCTTCCAGCGTAGGCTTGGCCTACTTCGCTGTCGTGTTCCATAAATCCTACCGCAAAGGACTTTCCGAGCAGGATCCTCTTTGCTCGTACGGTGCCTACCGAGCTTAATTTTCTCCTCCGACAACGTACCATTGTTTATCTCTTACCTTTTATATAGCCTTGATAATAGAAAGGGCCAGCCCGATTCCTCATCTAGATTCAAGCTGACAAAAGTCTTCTCAATGTCGATAAACAGATGTAGATGATATGTACTCGACGCATTGTTCTATTATGATCCACAAGGTGTTTATGTAGTCGATGCAAGAGTATCCAGTACGTAAGTCTACCTGCTCGACGCCAAGAGTTGAATCTAAATGTCCCTTAAAGCGTTCTAATATGATTCCAGGTAATATCTTGGCTACGGCCGTTAGAACGCATATACCTCTCCAGATTCCACGATCCTTTTATGGAATCTTAGCGATCATCCCACTTTTCCATTCCTGGAGAAATTCTCAATCTTCTCCGTATGTTCAAGTATGTAACAGTTCAGTCGATGTGTTTGGCACCGCTTGGAATATTTCGGCAGGGATGCCATTAATACCCACCGTTTTGTTTTTCTTGAGGGTCTTGATTGCGGCTGTTTGCTGTTTTGCTTTTACTGGGGGATCAAGTGCGAATTCGGAAATTTACCAACTCGGAAGATCATATCAGTATCGTCTAAGTGGTTGAGGATTATGGCAAAAGGATCTCTCCATCTAATGAGCTGATATACATCCGAAAGGCTACCATATAAATTCTTCACTGGTTGTTCTTTGGAGTTCCGACAATCAGTGAGCTTCTTGGTGATGTTAAATACAGTGCTACGTACCTCTGGTTGCTGCTTCTTCAGTCCTTGAGGCAAGTAAGTCGATGTACTGTTGTTTATTCCGTCTTACACTATGCTGCGCTTTCTTCTTTTTCACGCGATATTGTGCTTCTAGCTTGGTACTCTTGGTACTTCGCCGAGGTCGCCGCAATCTGATCCTTGATTTCGTTACACTCATCGATCTGTTTCCAGGTGTCTGCCGGTAGCCTATTAGTACTGATATAACCATTGTCTAAACACCATCAAAAGCTTGGATATTATGATTCTGTTATGGTAAAATTGCTGGATTTGAAGAGTCTTTGACAGACTGAAGAAAGCTATTTCTCTCGATTTAAAATCGTTTGCCTAAAGTGCGAAGTCCAGACCCTGCGAAGGACATCTGCAAAGATGGTTGATGAAAGTTTCCTCCTCATTTACCACCTTACAGCTCCTGCAGAAAGTGTTATTTGGCAACTCAGTTTATCAGCGTCCACTGATTAGTGACCCATATCCCATACCACTAGCAACAAATCTAGCAACATCCTTTTGAGATCTTGATATCAACTCGGTGGTTCTCCTTTCATTGGAGGAAGGCCATAACGCTCTTGGTATGAAGCAGTTGATCAAATTGACCCACTTTAGTTGTGACTTAGTCGTAAAGAAAAAGAGAAGAGCTCATTGTGAAGCTACATCTTTTCATTGAGCCAGTATGCATGGTGACCCCCTTTTTACCGATTCGTTCACTCTCTCGTTGGTCGTTGCACTCTATATTATTATTACTATGCTCTGGCACCCTGGTCCAGGATTTGGCTTATCGAAGACAATTCAGCTTGGCACACTATTAGGAAACTTTCGAGTTGTTGTTGGTCGCATGAATGGCTTTTATTGAAGATTGGCTTTTCATTCAAATAGCAATCCTTCCAATTTGTGTGGTACTATGGCTGAATGCCCTGCCAAGCCTCTCTTATCGCTAGGATATCTGGCTGAAAGATGTTAGCTGAGTAAGGAAGCCTGTATGATTTTGATTAATTGAGATGATCCGAGAACCATTATGACTTGACACGAAGTCGCCTATAAGTTGCCTTATTTTCCAAGGAAATTCATGATGATTTGCCAGGGCATACTTATAACGAATGTCCCAAGTTAGCGCAGTATGACAGCTCGTTTTACAGTCAACACTTCAGATAGTTCTATCTAAGCAAAAAAAAACCACTTTTACAAAAAAATATCGCCCACGCTGAGCCTATCTTTATAAGCGGATCGCAAGTGCAGATCTCAACTTCCACTCTCCTCTAGGAGTCAAATCACTTGAACGTTGAGTCAACAGCTAAGCGAAACGCTTCCTCTTCCGCTCTGTATCTCTGTAGAACAACCATCCGTTAGCATTTTAAAGTCTTTAAGTTCTTGCTCTAAAAATAGATATCTACAATAGTAGTTCTAAAGAAAAAGCTCACCCTGTGCCAGCAATTTCTATCGTGCAACTATTGCAAACATTAATTGAATACAGTGCGGCGGTTAGTATGTGCTCTGCAAACGGGAGACACATTTCTGACGCTTGATGGTTCTTCTCCTCGCTGCCAACTACTATCTATCTATCTATCTATCATTCGCTCAATGTATCTCTATAGATTTTCTGAAGGTCGCACGCGCAATTGAAAAGCGTGTGTAAACCACTGCATCATCATGCACTACACAAGTAGTTGGTTACATTTACATGATAATTGACACAAACGCTCGGTATAATAAATCAAATGGAAGCTTCATACGTTTATAATACTGTACTGTTGTTGGACTCTGTAAAGTGGGGTTCACATGAGAAAATTCACTGTGGACGACTTGTCGCCTTGTCGGGCTAAAAGGGTTGATTGATTGAAAGGCTATTGGGACTTTCATCGCTGGTAGGAAGAAAGTTCTGTATGTCTTTTGAAATTTACCATTTGTGTATAGCTCTTCTGTTTGTGTATTTATTATGCTGGATCCTCTACGCCTAGGCACCGAAGATTCGCCGCAACATTGTCTATGATAGCATATCATGTGCTGTCTGTAAGAATCAGAAGCAACGACTCGTAGAACATACTTCATAATTTTCTGTCCTAGCAACACGTGTTCTATGTCCCTCCCTTCCTCACAGCCTCACTGAACGAATAACCAACTGACCGACGATTAAATGCACACATCCAGACAGTTATTGTCCCACCGTCCGTAGTACCCCAGCAACTACAACAACGCACCTCTGTCTCTTTTCCTGTAAATGTTTCCCGCTTATCCCACACATGTGTGTATGTCTACATAAGTATGATGCAACTTAATTCACGAATCCAATTAGCTGGATTTTTATGTTTTATGACTGTTGGACAATGTCTGTCGGTTGTCGGTTGCAATGCAAAATATAATCATATCATGTGGACTGCCGCCTGCCATTTGGCCATTTGGCCATTTGTAATTGTGCGCACAGCCATGTCATATGCGCATTGTTTGCATTCGTGTGCAGTGTGTCTGCACACGTCCAAATAGGCTTATTGTGTGTACCACCGAGGTGCCACACAAGCCACAAGTAGGTATTTACTTTTTATTTTTATTTTTAAATTTCATAAAAGATTTGCGCGCGTACGCCTCTCTCTCGTACACTTAGCTGGGACTGCAACTGCAACAGAAATCGTGGGGCGATTTCCTTGTTCTGGTGCGCATGCCAGCCAGCGATTTATGACGGCTTGTGCATACTCGTCCGCACTGTTGTGTATGTTGCTTATTTTTATGGCGAAGGTGAACTTTATGACGCAGCGAATTTCGAAACTTTTTGCATTTTATTTGAGCGTTTAGACCTGGAGGGAGTTTTTAGCTTCTGACCCTCGAGCTATTGTTGTGTCATATACTCCAACATTGCGCAATCCAACCAAGTCTGTTGTGCATTCCGAGTATTTTAGATGTTTGTTTTATTGCCTTGCTTTTGTGAGCAGTCTCTCTATTCGTTACCTCCCGTTTCATAATAATTGCATTTTTTATTGAAAATTACTTCAATTTGGTACTTTTTAATAAAAAAAGAGCCTTTAGATATTTCTATTCTTTTTGATAAGCAGTTGTTTTTCATTATTTTTGATACGCAGTTGTCTATCTATATACTCGTATACAGGGTTTACGTGGCAAATACTTAAAGGGGTGATTCCTTAGTTAGTTGTGGAACAACATATTCCAATGCCGACACTCAAAAATCGGCCCGACGATTTTTTTTTTTCGAAATGCCGTCTAATGAAATGGGATACTCACGGTGCCTATGGTTTTTTAACCGTTCCAGCTGGTATAAAATGGGGCAGAAATCCTACAAGCAGCCTCTTCCTTCTGGATTGTAGACGAACACAGACTCCTTTGAAAAGTGAATACTGGACAATGACTCCTCTGAAAGGTGATCTTGTGAAGTATCCTAGTCACTGATCGGAATACTGGACAACGACTCCTCTGAAAAGTGATCTTGCGAAGTATCTTGCGAAGAATACTGGACACCGAGTCGTCTGAAAAGTGATCTTGCGAAGTATCCTCGTCACAAATCGGAATACTGGACACCGACTCTTCTGAAAAGTGATCTTGCGAAGTATCCTTGCCACTAGTCGGAATACCGGACACTGACTTCTCTGAAAAGTGATCTTTCAAAATATCCTTGTCACTAATTGGAATACTGCACACCGACTCTTCTGAAAAGTGATCTTGCGAAGTATTCTTGCCTGCCACTAGTCGGAATACTGGACATCGACTCCTCTGAAGAGTGATCTTGCGAAGTATCCTTGTCACTAATTGGAATACTGCAAACCAACTCCTCTAAAAGGTGATCTTGCGGAGTATCCTTGTCATTAATCGGAATGCTGGACACTGACTTCTCTGAAAAGTGATCTATCAAAGTATCCGTGTCACTAATCGGAATACTGGACACTGAATTCTCTGAAAAGTGATCTTGCAAAGTATTCTTGCCTGCCACTAGTCGGAATACTGGACATCGACTCCTCTGAAGAGTTATATTGCGAAGTATCCTTGTAACTAATTGGAATACTGCACACCAACTCCTCTAAAAGGTGATCTTGCAGAGTATCCTTGTCATTAATCGGAATGCTGGACACTGACTTCTCTGAAAAGTGATCTTGCAAAGTATCCTTATCACTAATCGGAAAACTGGACACCGACTTCTCTGAAAAGTGATCTTGCAAAGTATTCTTGCCTGCCACTAGTCGGAATACTGGACGTCGACTGCTCTGAAGAGTGATCTTGCGAAGTATCCTTGTCACTAATTGGAATACTGCACACTGACTCTTCTGAAAAGTGATCTTGCGAAGTATTCTTGCCTGCCACTAGTCGGAATACTGGACATCGACTCCTCTGAAGAGTGATCTTGCGCAGTATCCTTGTCACTAATTGGAATACTGCACACCAACTCCTCTAAAAGGTGATCTTGCGGAGTATCCTTGTCATTAATCGGAATGCTGGACACTGACTTCTCTGAAAAGTGATCTTGCAAAGTATCCTTATCACTAATCGGAAAACTGGCCACCGACTTCTCTGAAAAGTGATCTTGCAAAGTATTCTTGCCTGCCACTAGTCGGAATACTGGACGTCGACTGCTCTGAAGAGTGATCTTGCGAAGTATCCTTGTCACTAATTGGAATACTGCACACCGACTCTTCTGAAAAGTGATCTTGCGAAGTATTCTTGCCTGCCACTAGTCGGAATACTGGACATCGACTCCTCTGAAGAGTGATCTTGCGCAGTATCCTTGTCACTAATTGGAATACTGCACACCAACTCCTCTAAAAGGTGATCTTGCGGAGTATCCTTGTCATTAATCGGAATGCTGGACACTGACTTCTCTGAAAAGTGATCTTGCAAAGTATCCTTATCACTAATCGGAAAACTGGACACCGACTTCTCTGAAAAGTGATCTTGCAAAGTATTCTTGCCTGCCACTAATCGGAATACTGGACATCGACTCCTCTGAAGAGTAATCTTGCGAAGTATCCTCGTCACTAATTGGAATACTGCACACCAACTCTTCTGAAAAGTGATCTTGCGAAGTATTCTTGCCTGCCACTAGTCGGAATACTGGACATCGACTCCTCTGAAGAGTGATCTTGCGAAGTATCCTTGTCACTAATTGGAATACTGCACACCAACTCCTCTAAAAGGTGATCTTGCGGAGTATCTTTGTCATTACTACTCCTACTACGACTACTCTGAAATTTTTATAAGTCAATTGCCCATTTGTTCGTCCAAAATCAGAATTGCAACTTCATTATCTTTAAAATGTTTTTATGTCCAATCTTTTATTGGCAATCACAATTGACCAGATATAATGAGCTGCATGTCTGAGAATGGAAAATGGACAAAAGTTGTCGCAACCGCCAACGCCAACTTTGTTGTAAAGAGTGCAAAAGTTTTTGAAGCGTGTAATTTTTCTAGATTAACGGCTGGTATAGGAGAGTTGAAACGTCTCAACTTAACGCATAGCCGACAAATCTCTTAATATAAAAATGGATCGTCTCTAATCATTATTGATAGACAAATGTTTGATTTTCATTTTCATTCCTTTCTATCCTTTTATTAAAAACGTCGGTTAAAAAAACCATTTAAATGTCCACGAACCTTTTAAATGATATAATCATTAAATGCTTATTTGCTCAAACTGTTTGTCTGTGAAGTAAATGCCCAATTGTTGTTCATTTGTTTATGCAATCGATCGTCGTCGTCATTATCATCACCTCATAAGTGCAGTTGCAAAAATTCGATCACCGCGATCGTGCGATTAAAGTAGATAGATTGGAACATACGTGCACATACATACCTGTGTACACTCACGCGTGTATTGTACAAGCACACCCAGTGGGCGAACTCAAGGACATATTGTGTACGTAGATTCATTCTGTTCACAGAAAGATACACGCTTGCACCCGTGTGCTACACTGACTCCGAACAGCGGTAAATTGCCACCAATGAAAACGGGGGAAGGAGGATATTTTGTTAAACTGCATTTTGAATGGGTTGATTTGTGGGTGGTCGATCGCTAATGGTGGGGGAGAAGGTGCTTCCATTACACAACATCGTGTGCTTACTTCTGTGAATGGCTAATCAATTAGGAATTTGAAAATGAGCTGTGAAGTAGTCGCATTGGCCAACGCATTGCCGATCTACGACCTACGAGTGGGTACATTTACTATAATCGACTGACCTACACGTTTAATTTAATTTATTTCAATTCAACATATTTCTATACAATTGAGAATTGAGTACAGACTCCATTACATCCAGAAAAATTCACCGTTTAGTGCAGTTGGAATCATTGGACCTTATTTCTTCAAAAATGAGGCCAGAGTTCGCGTTACAGTCAAAGGAGATCGTTAACGCATTATGATCAATGAGAGATCAATTTGTTTTAAAATGTGGATGACATTGATCTGTAGGAAAACTCACTAGCTTTCTGATGCTATCCTTGTCCAGATCAAGAACTTCCTTATAGGAGAAGGGCCTGATTAACTGCTTGGACTGCCTGGGTATTATCTCAGTGGACCAGACGAAGTTTCCTTTCCCAATTATTAATCATCGCTGTGGTGGTAGACCAGCTAGTGCCACAGTATGTTTCCGGTTCTAAGACCGCAGATTCGGAACGTTCGTTGCTTGCAACACCCTGTTGACCAGGGACCCAACCGAATTTTACCCTCTTGAGCCCTGCCAGGGATTTCAGTGCATCGTAGCAGCATATAACTTATTTGGAGTCCATTATCCTGGACGCACTTTCAGTGCTGCCTGACTATCTAAAAAGATATAAATCGTAGCGCCTATAATACCCTAGCGCGGACCTCAATTGCATGGAGTTCCGCTTGGAAGAGAGTGGGCCTCTTACCCATTGGTATTGAGACTTTGGTGTTGGGTCCTAATACCCCAGGGCCGACTCGAGAATCAATCTTCGACCAGACATTTCTTGTCCAGTGGTGGAGTACCATTAGACCAGATTGCTCGGTGTAATATTTTTACCTCAAATAACCTACCGAAACAGTACTCCATGGCCATGGTGTCCGGGATAGTGAAAAACATGTCTCCTTCAGCAACGCCACCTCTTTTCTAACACGTATACTTATTAATCGCCCCTTGTATATGTTGAACAGGATTGGTGCCGTTACTGTACCTTGTGGCATACCGTTAGCTATATTCAATATTTTATGTGTCTTATTTTCTTTATTTGTCCACCAAAAATTTTCATCCCGTATACCATTGATGTAATCATTTTGATTAAATGATATGGGACTCATCTATACTAATATTATAAAGGGGTAATATTGGTTTGTGTGTAGGAGGTAATCTTCGAAACAACTGGACCGATTTTAAAAATTCTTTCACCAATATTTAGAAGGCACTTCAGGGTATTTTCAGAGCGTTCCTTCCAATGGTTGTTGACGCTGTTTCGTAATTTCCGTTCCATAAGAGTTCTAATATTTTTCAAGAGAGAGTTCAGTCTTATGAATGGTACATCAAGTAACTTTTTTGACTCCGTAGAATTCTTGCACTTAATTTTCGGGACTGTCGAGTTGATACTCGCCAGTATCACCAGGAATTCAGTCTTTAAATGCAAAGATCGCATTCCTCGTTCCTTAGATTCCTGTTGTTCGGAACTTTCCTGGCGAGTATCGACTCGACAGTTCCTAAAATGGGCCGTTTTTTTGAACCTCTACCAGTGTTTTTCCTAAAATTTGATTTAAAATTTCTGCTTGGGACAAGTAACTAAACACACATGAAGGAATTATTGATGCAGTCAGCCAAAGCGATACACGAAAGGAATGAAAACTTGTCTATCATTTCAATTATGACCAAGTTGTCATATTTAGAATCTCTTCCACCAAAAACTCTCTGAAAAGCCCACCACGCTGAGTTCATGGCGGAAGGAAAATTTTGGTACGAAGTATTTCAGTTCAACTCTTTCGAACATTATGTGCAAGCCAACTGCAAACTGGATTCCAGTTCCAATTACGCCTCCACAAACATTTTCAACACGATGCCGCTCTCCTCGTCTGATTTATAATCGCAGCTTCCCAGCTATCATCTCGTAATCATACGTTTATGCAATTCCATTTGCTTTCTCGCCATGACCCCCTCCTACTTACCGCATATTCCTTTCCCAACTTTTCATCTCCTCCTCATCGTTCGACCCATCTTTCTGTCTTCCTGTTTACGGTGATTTACGAGATGATACAGGGTCATTAAAAAATTCCCCAAGATCTCGTAAATCACCTACCACACAGCATTGGCTGTCGGTTAGCGGCGACCGCCAACAGCACCTGTTGTGCGTTCGCTCACTCACCAAGCAGCTCAGGTGCACGCCGAGGATCATAACGCGCGCTTATTCTCAACAGTTGTACATCATCGGCGAACAGTGCATATGCCATTCGTCCATTGGTCCACCATAAAGTAGGTATGTAGGTAGATTGCACAGTTTACCCCAGTGGCACATATTCTCTATAGTGCAGCGCCATGATATTATGTATAAGAAGATATGAGACGGACGGGAGTGCGGTGCAGAACATAATCCCCACTTAGATGCACATCTCACGACGCGACGATGTGCACCGCATCCGATGCGATTGTGCATCAGTGATGTGGCTGCGGCAGCACGCAGCGACGATTCCGATCCGCTCCACTCCACTCCACTCCAATCCGCTTGATTCGTCGTCTCCAACTCTAACCACACAATATGGAATTTCATTGGCGCACGTTGTCGAGCGCGCGCTCGTTGACGGTTCATATTCGGTTCGCGCGCGGCGGTACTAAGCGACGATGAGTGTCGTTTTGGTCGTTGCGACGGACGGTCGTCCGGCCGCTCACTTCCCCATTTTCATTCCCATTGTTTGTATTATTGTTGTTGGAATGATGTGCTTTTTGTGCTGAATGAAAGAATGAAGGCCGGGAGATGCCTCCTCACAGACACACACACACACACAGAGGAGGGTACCGTATTAGATATTTTTTCTCTGCTGCTGTGCTTAATCAAGCGGTTTGCGTGTGACAGCGGCGAATATCCGACAACTTTTTTCGCTCGCCGCTTGGTATTATGTTCGCTCTTTCAAGTCACCTTGACTTTTGACAGTGGCGCAGAGGTGCACACACTGTGCACAGTGGTGATGATCAGCCACAACAACATTGCGTCGCGCTTTGTGCATGCGCACTCATAGTCCGGTAGTTTGAGATTCCAGTCGTCGTCGACTTGGTTGAGAGGTTGAGTGAGATCACATGGATCAATAATCAGCGTGTAATGTATCAGATGGTGATGATCTTTTCCCTACACACGACACGTGTGTGATGCAATTTCAGCTGGTGTTGCGTGTGTGGAAAATGTGTGGCTTTAAATGCCACGCAGTGATCTTTTCAGCCAAAATTTCCCAATGTTACTTCTATATAAAATCTTCATTTTGGAAGAGATATTATGAGTTAATCTGCTTACCAATGATAAGACGTGTTGATCATTATTACCTCATTAAGTTATTACTAAGTTATAGCCACTTTCTAGACGTATCACATACTTTCAAGTTTTAAAAAACACGCCCTTTAGTGTCTATCATCACGTCCGTATTCCCATCCGAGTGGAAAACGGCTAAAATCCTCCCAATGCCAAAGAATAAAAATTCCAGCATGGCAGACAGTAGACCAATTGCTATTTTCCTCTTACTGTCTAAAGTCCTAGACAAATACCTCTCAGAAAACCAACTTCTGTGCTCAAACCAATCAGGATTTTGACCAAAGCGAAGCTGTAAAACGGCTCGTATATAAGAACATCCCACTTCCAAATTTTTTGAAAGCCTTCGACACTGTGAATCACTCGATTCTGTGCATTAAACCAATGCTGGATTTTAAGTTTTCATTACCATCTGCAAAACTGGTTGATTTTTGGCGATTCCTCACTTTACCGTCATTAGTTTGTATAACTGCAGCAGGTTAGTTACTATCTTTATCAGCAGGGATTTCTATGTAACCTGGTAAGCGTGCCTTGATAGTTTGCAACTCTTCCTGTTGTTGACAGCAAAATGGAGTTAATTCTACCGTGATAAGTTTCAGAAAGGACGTCTAATAGCGCTGTCTGTATCCTTTGTAAGTTCACTATCATGAGATTTAGTTGAGAGACAACTAATAGGAACACCTGGAATCTCTGCAACTGAAGCTCATCCTCGCAATTTTCCCGAATCCTTGATGTGATTTCATTCAAGTGCTTATGGAGTGCCTCTTATTTTTTACTTATTACTGTCTCGTCTTTCTTCAGTATATTTATGGTTGAGTCAATTTTTGTTTCGCAGTAGGCACAGCACATGATTTTCGTTATCCATTACTTGGTCTATCTGTTCTGCACACTCCGAATCCAAAACTACAAACAGCGAATGGGCAAAGTTTCCTATCAGATTCACTCACCGATCCCCTCTTGGTTCGTCTGCCTGATAGCAAGATGTATTTGGATCGTCTTGTTTATGAAATTGGTTTTTCAAAAAAACTCAAAATTCCTTCACTGTCTGAAGTTTTTAGACCGTTTAAGCGAGTGTTCATATAGGCCTCTGGAACTCTGATCTCTAGTTTGTTAACTAGCAAATATAGTACTCGTAGAATAGATTACCTAATGCCAGCACGGACGCGTGTAGAGCTTTAATAGCAGCCGCTGATGGTTGAGCTTGTGTTTTGTTGGGCTGCCCAAGTATTTTTCGTATACTAACTTTCAGGATTCTAACGTTGCTGTATCGATCCTGAATGGTGGACCAAGCGGTTTTGTAATTCCTTTCAGATAACGATAGATGCCAGATCAGGTTTTCTGCTTCTGCGCTAAAATGCGTTTCTAGGTATCAGATTTTCTGAACTTTTGGTATATGTTGCCTGTCGATCATTTGAGAAAACAGATCGAAAAGTTATCTCCACTTAAGGTAGTCACCAGCAAACTTCAGAATGGTTCAGTGACTTAGCTGTATTTCTTCTTTTCCGAAACACCTCCTCTAGCATGAGGATGCACCTTGGTGTTCATATTGGACCATATATTTTCCATTTCAACATATTCGGTGTGGTTGTAGCCGAACTTAATTGGGTCTTCCTCTAATACACAAATGGAATAGTTAAGGGACTCAACCTGCTGCCACAGTTGGTCAATCGTTTTGAATTTTATCTCGTCATACTGGTGGGGTTGATCTTCGCTCAGTAGTTGGTTGAGTGGGACCAGCCCGCGCTTTTCCTAGCTTTCGCCATTAAGCATGCTCGTACTATGTTCCCATCTAGCGTTGCTCCCTTACAGGAGTAAACCTTACAGCCCCACGATACATCCCCAGAACGAAACTCACCATAGTTGTCCCAGTTAAGGCGGTCCACCTGGTCATTCAGACTCGGTTTTCCTGAAGGACAACCTTATCCATTCGGCAAGACAACTCCCGTGGTACCAATTCGACCATGGATAGGGTCTGACATCAATGGAATCGGTTATTTAAGTTATGAGTGCCTGGGCGATTGCAAATCAGACCCTGGCAGCACATCCGTCCGGAACCCAAGCCATCTCATTCGATTCTTTTCTATGCTCTTGATTCTGTTGCTGCGATTGTTCACGTTGCTGCTGCATTTGTTGCATTAAAGCATTAAACATCGCTTCCACGTTTGGTCCTTATCTCCTGACACCAATTGTTACTAAATTTAGGCTTTCGAGTTCGTAATAATATGATAAGCTGCAATCTCTTCACTCTCGAATGTCTGGCATGTTGGCTCAACTCAGGTACTCATGTCAATTTTCCGAACGTCAGTTTTTTGTTCAGGCTATTCGATTGTGAAACTCTTCACCAATAAAACGTAGAAGAATTGGAAACACAAACAAATTAAAAAACTTCCCTTCTTACACACTTGGTCACTGAATATAGTTATACTTATAATTGTAATAAACGTACATTATTTTATTTATCACTAGCCGATCCCTTACACATAAACCTCAGTCTTCCTGTAACCATCGCTGGGTGCGACTAAATCCTTCACCCAACTGCCAATAATACACATTGAAAATTTCATAAAATCAGCTTCTTTTAAGTATTTGTTAAAGCTTACAAACCTTTATAAGATTTTAGTTGACATTATGTGAAATAAATATCCAGTCCTCACCTCTCATTCTGTAACTAATCTAAATTCATTACTGGAATGCGACATTTTAAGCAAACTGACACTTGTACACTTCCAAGTAATTTATATCGTAACTATTTTCGATTCCTGTCTGAATCAACAAATGATGCTTCAGGATATTCCTGCCTGCCCATATTTCAAACCTAAATTTTTCTACGCCAACTCTCAAAATAGTTAATCCTTCTTTCCTTCGATAGAAAAAACCAATCAACTGTTCTACAAGTGACCTTTATTTCGGTTAGTCAGCAGCTAGTCATATCGAATCCATATCATATCGACGGCGTGTTCCACTTATTCCTTAAAACCACAACAGCGTAGTATACCGCATTGCATCGAATATAGGTAGAAGGGCGGAGAAGAAACATCAACCGACTCCATTCATCCATCTGCTTGTGTGTATATCCACCTTGGAACAATGTTGTTCGACGCTGGAACTATTGCAGTTTTCAACATCTCCCTCTCGACACGAGTCGAGGATGCTACTAACACCGATAGTGCTATTGCCGTCCACCTTCTTCATCATCCTGCGACCACATAAGTGCATGAGTCGTCCAGTCCGTCCGGCTATCCGTCGATAACGCCGCTGCAACATATCCGTACACGACACATTCATGGAATCGTTTCGTTCGTTGAGTTGAGTAATACTCGTACCTAGCTAGCTACTCCGAGGCAAGAAGTCAACATCCAAAATTCAAAATTTAAAGTGCTGTCGGTGTTGTCTTGCTACCGTTTAACATGTGTCCACCGCTGTGGCCATCGGCGGTGTGTTCAGTTCAAGGAGAGTGAATGTTTGTTGTGGGTTGGGTGTTTTTTTTTTGTGAAGATTTCTCTCGCGGATATTTTCTATCCAACTATAGATGCACCTCCATATGCCGGTTGATTTTCATGCTGTGTTTATGTAAAGTGGACACATATTGGCAGCCAGCGTCGTTTAGCATTGTTGTTAAACAGACTAGGACTACGTAGGTCCTGTGTCATTGCAGAGGCATTTTTAAGGTAATGTTATTAGAAGTTAAGTTAACAAGTAATAACTTTTAACAACAATATTGATATTTAAATATATTTTAATAAATAAATTAAATAATTAATTCAGAACACAAATTGAATTCCTGCATTAAAGTTAGATCCAATTAGCGTTAACTGAATTCAAGGATTTAAAACAAAAAACAAAAAACAAAAAAAAATCCGAATATTGTTAGTAAGGTGTTTGTCAAAATTATAGTTAACTTTTACTTTTAACTATAATTTTTCACTCATGAGTTATTTTTCCACTTATGAGTTTTTTTTTTTATTCATGATCTATTTTTAACTTGTGAGCTATTTTTTACTGCTGAGCTATTTTTTTACTCATGAGTTTTGTTATCACTCATGAGCTATAATTTACTTAATGAGCTAGGTTTTTTTTCTGAGTTAAATATCCTCTAGTGAACTGAATTGAATGACGAACGAGCTAGATTTTCACTTGTTTTATACTCTTGAGAATTTAAGTTCTCAATCATGATCGTGAGCTGAATCTTTACTCATGAGTGAGTTAGTATTTTACTAAAAGCAATATTTTACTCAGAAACAAGAATTTTAGTTTAAGAAAAATCTTGATTATTTATCTTTACAAAAGAGCTTAATAATTAAATGTATAAAGGTAACTCCTACTCATGAGCTGTCCTTTCCTTTCTCATGAGCTATTTTTCATTCTTGATATAATTTTACTTGTGAGCTATTATTATACTTAATAGCTACTTTTGTCTTAATGAGCTAGACTCAGTTTCCTTTAGTGAGCTTAGTCGTATCACGGCCGAGCAAGATGTTCACTCGTTGTTTAGGATTTTATTCTTGAGTGTATAGGTTCTTATTCATGATCCTGATCCTTACTCCTGAGTTAGTATTTCACTTTAACCAAGAATTTTACTTTAAAGAAAACCTCGCTCATGACTTAGAATTTAAAATGTTGAGCAAAATGTTCCTTTTAAAGCATCAATTTTGATCAAGATTTTCACTCTTGAGTTAAACTTTCACCTATGATCTAGTTTTTTGTTCTTATAACTTTTCACTCGTAAGCTAAATTTAAACTCGTAAGTTGCACTTTGAGAAAAATCTCTCGCATTAGTCAGAATTTCACTTTTGACCAACATTTTCCATTTAGAACTTTCGTTCGTTTCGTTTCGTAAGTTGCACTTTGAGAAAAATCTCGCACATTAGTAAAAAGTTTTAACTCTTGAGCTAAACATTCATCTATGAACCTTGTTTTTTTTTTGTGATTTTTTTATTCGCAAGCTAAATTTGTACTCTTTAGTGGAACTTTCACCGGTGAGTTTACAAACTTGTTCCTAACTCATTTTCTTATATATTCAAAGAACATGTTACTTACAAATTTTCACTCATGAGCAGCTCTTTCCCCAAAGTCCTTTAAATCTCAGATTTACTTTATCGATTGATTTAACCTTCGACGTTCTTACATGAATGAGGATATTTCTAAAAGCGTTTCTACTCCAAGTGCTGAGTAAATTTCTTTGATTCAAGCTCAGTTTTATGAGTTCTTTTCAATAGCCACAAAAGCCAGAAATTTCAAACGGACAAATTTAGACGCTGGTTACCGGGCAGGCAGATCATCTATCTTAAAGCGGATGGCTTGCCATTGGAATTGCACCACCACCGATAGCTCCCACCAAATAGCTCTTTCTATGATGCATTCAACGCACTTGCATCTCGCATCGCACATTCTTTTATGTGCTATTTACCTTTTTGTTTGCTCGAATAAATTTATGAGATAGTTTTACCTTAATGCATTTCCATGTTGAACCTCGATTAGTGGCTGTGGTGCGCAATACGGTATTAGCAACTGCAACTGATACAGCGACTAACTTCGTCCGTGAACGCACATACAGTGGCGGTGTTGCTAAAATTCCTTTCGATTGTTTTTCGACATAAAAATTTATGTGTACGCGCAGCTCCAATTTCGGACTGCTGAGGAACGGTTGTTTGCAGCCGACAGCCACTACTGCATCGCATATGGCATAGTCACCTACTAAATGAAGTCCATCGGGGAGAGCGCATGTATCTTTCAATTGAATTTGGCACTAAATGTGTGCAAAACCGCTGTGCGGCGCACAGAAACACAAAACGAAAGAAAGGACGACGACGACGGCCGGCGTTTTGATTCTCTCCGCGCACTCGCCGCTCTGTAACAATTAGGTTGGACAATGTTGACTGGTGGACGACGACGACAACAAGAGGCTCCTCCAGCACTACCTTCTACTGTTAGTATGCGTGTGTCCGTCCGTCTCCATGTCGTTCCCTAATGGAACCGCGCAAACAAATGCGAATTGTGTTGCCTTATGTGATGGCCGCGTCGTATATATTTCGTTTTTTACATCGGACAAGGATATGTGTGCCGTTATCACCTGCGTACGTATGCGGGGCAGCCGTCTGTCGTAGCGCGTACCACGAAGAGGAGAAACATTACACAATTCCCAAAGCGAACAATGGTGGAAATGCGCTACTCACTCTCTGTGTTTCCTCAATTTGGAAATTTCACCCAAGCCAAACGATGAACGTGCACCATTTGAATGGAATGCCAAGTGGCTAAGGTCCAAGCAAGTCTACAACCCGGCCCAATGCGTAGGCGGATGAACAACGACCGACGATGCAGTTGCAGTTTTTCCGCCATTGAAGAATGCTTTGGAATTTTTCTCGCTTTCTTTCCGAAGCTCTGTCACCACTATGCGAAAACCCCAAACAACACCGTCAGCTCTTGTGTGTGCTATGGAGTGTCCTCCATTTGGGAAGGCCAATGCGTAGGTAGATAGGCAGGCCGGCCGGCCAGCTCCCTGGGTTCTCCTGTCCCACAACACACTTGAAACATGATGTTTGCGCGTCGTGTGCGCAGCAGTAGCCGCCGGCGAAGACGACGACACCAACCGAATTCTTCGACTAGGTCTTTACAGAGAGATGTGAACGTTGAACGGCCACTGGATGATATACTTGAGGCCTGCTAAAGAGGAAGATGGAGAAGTGTGCGGATCGGAGTGGTGTCCTGTGTCTCTGTGTGCGTGTGAGCAGTATGCTCCTTGGCTCCAGCAGCAGCATCATCTATGCCGCAACAACAAATAAATCTTGTTTGTCTCGCTGGACACTACTTGTGCTGCGCTCACTTGGACTGACACAATCTGAATTGATTTGGTCACCCGGGTGGTGTTGCTTAGGTGCCCTATCTTGCCGTGTCCGCGGGGACCTATGGTGTGACGGACGTGCAAATGCAAAACAAACAAAAACAAAGGCAGTTCAACAATATTTTGATATGCGAAGATCGTTAGCAATGTCAAATGGCTGTTTTGTTGTATGTGAGTGTGTATGTGTGTGATGGCAATCTTCAGGTCGTGTTATATCCGCTAGTAGGTCTTTCCTCTGTCCGATCTTATTCGCCACATTTGTCTTTCGTTTGGAATTGGATTGTAGTTGAGACCCGTTTGGGCGAAAGTATTTCGGTTGGAATGTTCACAGCTACCAGCCGCCGGTTTGTAGACACCATTTTAGATAGATACTAATTGCCATATATTGTAACGATATCAGTATATCAGTTGACGCTTTAGATGAGGACATTATGTTTTGTGTAGATCTGTCACGCAACAGCTTTGGGAAGACATTGATTGCGCCATCGCTCGTCCAAGTACAATTCATTAATTCCTGGCCAAAAAATTAGGTTAACAATTTTTTATGCCTCTGTATCGCTTTCCATTGAGTGTAGTACTGTTACCTTCTATACAGGGGTATCCAAAAGATGTTACCATCCACATGGTACAACATATTGCACTTTGTAGTAAAATTCATTACAGACTTAATATGGCAACCCTACTTACTTTGGAAGAGAGAAGGAAGGTAGCAGGTTGTAAGAAAGTGTTTGGTTCACCCTCAATAGTAAGAAACAAATTTCAGGAATGATTTCATAAGGATCATCATCATATTTGGCTCCACAACCGGTTTCCGGTCCTGTCCTCCCGCAAAAAATCTCTCCACCGGTCCCGATTTCGAGCCGATGTCATCCAATTTGGCATCCCAAAACTCTGAGCGTCCTAGTCTACGCCATCCTTCCAGCATAGGCTTGGCCGGCCTCGCTGTCGTGTTCCTAGGTGTCCTGCCCACCGGAGCCTACCAAGCTTAATTCTCTTCACGATTTCGACATCGCAGTAACGCTCGCAGATCTTATCATCATAGAGTCTCCGGAATCGTCCTTCCTCACATACGGGGCCAACAACAACTTTTCTCTCGAATGCGGCTAAGAGGTCAGAATGCTTTTTGCTAAGCACCCAAGTCTCGGATCCATATGTAAGTACTGGTATGACCATTGTCTTATATACCAACAGCTTGGATGTTATGGTTAAATTCCTGGATTTGAAGAGTCTTGACAGTCTATAGTAGGCTTTGTTGGCTTTAAACAACCGTGCGCGTATTTCTGGTTCCATTCTGTTAGCGGCTGCTACAGTTGACCCGAGATAGTTAAAGGATTGCAAATTCGCGCTCCACTATTTGAATTGAGGGACCAGTGTTGGATATTCTACTCGTAGACGTGGCCACCATATACTTGGTTTTGCTCTCATTTATGTGCAGCTCCAGATCTCGTGCCGCCTGCTCGATCTGGATGAAAGCTTCCTGTCTAGCTCTTGGTTTTCTAGCAACGATATCATTATCGTCTGCGTAAGCCAGTATCTGAATGGCCTGATAGAGGATTGTTCCTCTCGTTGTTACGTCAGAGTCTCGGATCACTTTCTTCAACGCCAGGTTGAAGAGGACGCAGGCCAGCCCATCCCCTTGTCGGAGCCCTTTATATATGTTGAATGGGCTTGATAGTGATCCGGATATTTTTACTTGGCTTATAATATAACATTGGTCATGGTCAACCTAAAAAGTCGTGTCAGTTTATTTGGGATGTCGAATTCTCTCATGGCTTTATAAAGTTCTACTCTGGCTATGCTATCATAGGCGGCTTCAAAGTCTATAAAAAGATGGTGTAATGAGTTTTGAAACTCTAGACATTTTTCCATCACCTGCCTAAGGGTGTAAATCTGATCAGTTGTTAATTTGCCTGGGATTAAGCCACACTGGTATGGACCAATGATGACTTTAGCGTATGGGGCTATCCTGTCTTGAAGGATAGAGGAGAAAATCTTATACGCGGTACTCAACAACGTTATACCACGATAATTGCTGCAGTTTGTGATATCTCCCCCCTTCGGCACAGAATGCCTCATCGCCAGTTTTCTGGCATCGTTTCTTCCTCCCATACTTGCACTATTATTTCATGGATTGCTTGGTGTAATGTGGGGCCTCCTATTTTTATCAGTTTCGCAGTTAATCTATCAGTAAATTCTATTTGACCAAAGAAAAACACTGGTCCAAGTACACTTCCTTGTGGTACGTCTGCCTTAACACTGCAAAGAGGCGAGTTTTTATCTTTTTGTTTATTCTATGTACGATCACTTAAAACTCTAACAGGTACTCACCTCTCTTATTTTTATCGGTGATGCATGTAGGCATCACATCCAACTAGTAGTGGTTTTCAGTGCAATAATCGACCAGTTCTTATATCTCCGGGAACGGTATGTCCTCCCAGTCCTTGGCAAAGTAGGCCGATACGATTACCATATCTCAGTTGGTGCAAGAGCTGATAAAAGTCAGGTGGGAGGAACAAGCTCAACAACAATAGTCCGTTGTGCCATTGTCAAAAGCTTTAGGTTTATCTAGGAATACAGAAACACAGTACCTTTTCTCGTCCAGGTCTACTGTTGTGTTATTTGTTACCCTATGATTTTTGGTTGCACTTTCGAGTTTCCTCGTCAGAAGCCGAAATGGCGATTAGGTCTTATTATGGCAAACGACAAAAAAACGAGCAAATTGACTTAAAATCGCTCACAAAAAGCAAATACTGAAAAAAGTACAGGAACACTTTGAATCGCTTGACTGGTTTTAACTCCAGTTACGGAAATGTTCACCAGATTTTGTCAGCTCCGGTTGATTGTTATTTTGAAAAACCTGTATCCAGCACTGGGCCTTATGTAATTGAATTCTGGCATCATTTATGTATTGACATCATAATGAGCATGCGCGCATTCTATGTATCATCATAAACGGAAGTTTTCTTCGGTAATTATATCTGTCCCCCAACTGCTTAACTGCGCAGCTGAATCTCCTATAATCGATGACATATATCAAATATGTCAAGATGTCCTTCGAGCCAGCTATTCCTTATGTGGATGCTCATATATCTCCATTCATCATGTTCGCATAAACCGAACTAATTTTTTGACCCTGACCTCAAGGCTTTTTCCCTGGTCTTGATCGATTAATCTTGTTGCACAAAGTTGCTGCACTGTATGGCAACCTGTTACAGGACGAGATTATGTGTACAGCATGTATGCATTTCTTGCGGGAGCGCACTGCACGTTTTCCGATTAATTCTAACAGCAACAGTAAATCTTTTAATCTTCCACGCATTATTACTGCATACAACGATGACGACGACGACGACGGCGGCAATGTCCGTTCTCTAATCCAGTGATGCACGCTGACTAAACGCTCAAAGCATTCTGTCCAGTTGCATCTCTAGATTTGTATCTAATTTCTGAAAAGACAAGGCGCTCATTTGCGATTCGTTCCAGAAAGCATAGTGGAGCAAATCACGTTCATCATCTAAGTGGAGATTGCCAAGCAGAATGCCATTTCAGGGCGGAAGCAGCAAAACGGACCGGCATCATGTAGACTTAGTGTGTCCTGTCCTAGTCAGGCTTCAGCTAGCCAGCCAGCCAGCCAGTCAGCCAGCCAGAATTGTCCACTACGACGGCGTGTTGCAACATTCATCGTCGTCATCCGTTTGCATGTGGTGCAACCTATCATCATAATTATCTCAACAGAGCGCTTGCGCAACAACAGAGGAAATATGCGCAAGTGACGAGTAGTAGTCGTCTCAGCTAAGCTGCCCTGCACAAATCAAATCGATATAAATGGCCTGGAATAGAATTATGTAACTGGTACGCACGGCGGTCATTGTCAGTCGTGTTGCGAGCGTAGTTGACTTGCCGCTGGTGCTTGTTCTCCGCTTCTCCGTAGCAGCTTTTGATTGTGTACAACTTCTTCCGGTGTGATGTTGTTTTGCATTTGCAGCTTGCAGGTGATGTGTGTGCTGCAGCAACCACCATTGATACCTGAAGAAGAAATTCCACGCTTCTCCTATTATACCTGTAAGGAAAGTAAGTATATGGTGCACTCTGCACCCAGTGAGCTGAACAGAACTGAAAGGTAAAATATTACATGCCCATATGAGGTGTCATCTGATGGAGTTGCCACCACAACCACCAGCAGCCACCACCGATGTGCCAAGCAATTGGTGCGTGTAAGCTCTGCTCTGCTTCAGCGAACTGGTTGTGAGTTGTTGCCTTGTCTTCGGTTGACATCTACAGCCTGCCGCAAGGATTCTGTGCTGTGTGTGCCATGCCATTCATCCAGGCTGTGTTGCAATGCATCCGTTAACATTTTACTCCAAGCGTTGACAGTGTTTTATCTCAGCGCATATATCTTCTGCTGGAGCTGTTCATTTTGTTCACGTCACTCTTGTGTAATACGGGCACAAGCCAGAGCAGCGAACGACTGGGATGCATGCGTGAAATGTCACTTTTTATTAGAGATTGAATTGACACGCGTGCGCAGTGATTACAAGAACGTTTTGTTGTGCAGTTGCGCACTTGCGATTCCTCCTCCCTACACTGCTGTGCAACTCCAGACCCAGAGCGCACCTGTTCCGCCTCACAAGCAAGCGCATGATCATGATCACCAGCAGTGACTTGTAGCCGCTTTGTAGTCCAGAAATTAGATTAGTCCGCTTAATTAGCTAATGACTGCTAGAATGCTTTGGAAGTCATCTTTGACAGATGATTGATTGCTTTCTAATGGCGAGGTGGGTTTGAGTATTGGTTCGTGACATTTTAATTCAATTTCAACGCATGTAGTTAGGATATTGGTTTTTTATTGAAATTTTTCTGAAACGCAGTAAGGCTTAAAGCTAACATATAAAGCAGGGAATGGCGGAGGGGATCAAGTTTAAGGCAGGGAGTGCTGTGGTCAAAATCGAAAATGGTAAGGTTTACGTTTACCTTTCGCATCATGATGCGGTGTGTCGGTAGCCAAAAGAGAGGCGGTCATCGTAGATTACGAGGGTTAGTATTAAAGAAAATCGAGTTTTATAGTGACGCGCAATCGACGGAGCCTAAGAGAAGATGATGTATGAAAATAATATCAGCTATGTCTCTGCGTTCTTCGAGGATTTTCAAGTTTATGAGGTTGAGGCAGTCTTGGTAGAGAGGCAATATAGGATGTTTGTCTCAAAGTAAATCGGAGAACACGACGTTGGATGCTCTCGGTTCTGGACACATGCACTTGATGATAGGGGGACCCTGCTGTGAATCATAACCTTTCAATTTCGAAACAAAAAGCTGTTAGTTTTTGATACCCAATGCTGGATTGGATAAAATCTTATCTAAGTAATAGATAGAAATTGGTTTGTGTAAACGATTTTCATTTGAATTCTTTCCAGGTATTGTCAGGTGTACCACAAGGCAGTCATCTTGGTCCACAATTGTTTCTTTTATTTATAAATGACATAAATATAAATCTAAGGTCATCAAAAAATCTCCTATTTGCTGATGATGTTAAATATTTCTTCAACATTTCTATCTTGGAGGACTCTATAATATTACAAGAAGATCTTGTTACCTTTAGTGATTGGTGTGAGTCAAACTTGTGACTTAGGCATAATGATGGACTGTGGCTTAACTTTCAGTAAAAACATTGAATATATTTTTTTGCAAAAGCGTGGGCGTCTTTGGCTTTTCACACGCTGGGCCCCTCTCAAGACCGTCTTAAGATCTCCTCAAGATCACTATCAAGATTCTCTCAAAACTCTCACAAGACCCTCATAAGAGATTTTAAAGACACCTTCAGGACCGTCTATAAACCCCCGGAGCACACTCAGGACCCCCTAAAGACTCCTCTCAAGAACCCCTTCAAGAACCCCTTCAAGACCCCTCTTCAAACCCACTCAAAACGTTTGCAAGATCGCCTTGAAACCCCCTCAATACCCCACTAAGGACCCTCTGAAAAACCCCCTCAATATGGTTGGTGTAGCTAAAACTACAATGATGGGTTAGCTGATTGCGGCAAAAGCGTAGCAGCATTTGTTTTGTAATATCTGTTCTTTTAGATCAAGTGGTGTACAAAATACACCATCGCGAGCAGTTAAAGGTTAAGTTTTATATTCCTTTGAAAATAAATAGTTGTTGCGGTCCATTGTTATCTACACTGAAGTAGTTAACTTCATATGCTGTACAAGATTTTTTGTCGAAAAAGTACTTGGTAGCCGAGTAAACGAAGTGATGATCCCCGAAAATCGGAATCAGAAGTAAGATTTCTTAAAGCCATCTAGGTACCTTAAAATACATCCTGTATTATAATAATACAGTCTCTTTTGGGTTCTTATTCAGCGCCGTGGCTCAGTGGATCAGAGCATGGCTTCTGAGCACGAAGTTCGTGGTTCGAATTTCATTAAAAGTATTTTTCACATCTCGCGAAAGTCTGACAAATGTCCGAGAAAAACGCCACCGCGGATGTTTTCGACGAAGCGCATTCTGAATTTCCACTTTTTCGAGCACTTCTGGTGGCCGTGTGTCACAAATTGCACACAGAATGTTGGCCTCCAAGGAGTCAATTGTTGCTGGTTTATCGTTTATCAGGAAAAATCCAGTAACTTCACGTGGCCCCACAGTAAATAATCGAGAGGTGTCAAATCGTACGACCTTTGAGGATAACTTTTATGTCCTTTCTTTCGAAATCAACTTATCGTCAAATTTTGATTTCAAAAAGTGGTTGGCTGCCGCCGCCGTATTGCACGTAGCGCCATCCTTTTGAAACCACATCTCGTCCGGATCAATGCCCATCTATATCGTCAATCAAAAAATCATTAATCTTGGTGCGGTAACGATTTCCATAGACTGTAACGCAACCTCCGGCTTCGTTTTTGAAGAAATAAGTTCAGATGATGCCACCAGCGTGTGAACCGCATCTGAAATCTTCATCTTCTGAAAGTCATCGAGTATATAGTGTCTCTTAGGGATTGGTCCCACTTCATATGCGGCAATTTTGCTTATTAACATACCCTCTATAAGCCAAAAAGTAGCCTCTCATCGCTAATCACGAAGTTTCACGAATCGACTACTGATTTTGAGAGTAAATTTGGTATCGTGTTGAAGCGTGAGTCTGTTTGTTATAATTTGCCATAGCATACTGATACTAAATATCATAGAGTGAGCGAAGTGTGGCATTGCGTTTGACAGTTAACTCTTCACTAAGTTCTATCTAACCAAAAAAAAAACACACATTACACCCATTATTTGGACAGACAGGGCATTGGTAAAAAATGTCTAACATTTTTATCTGCTAGTACTTGTTCACCTGTCAGGATTTGGTTATAAGTATCTGTAGCTGATGGCAGTGCTCTCAGATAAAGATATAAGTTTTCCAAGCGTTTTTAACCAAAATCTTTACAGTTCAATTCCAACTCTAAATGATCCAAATAGACACTTTATCTGACATATACGAGATATGTTCTAAATTTCAACGTCTGGCCAGTTTTCGATGGCAGAATTTGCCAAAGCTTCAGCACAGATAAACTTAATGTAAAACAACAACAACAACAACAACATGGAACCTCTCTATTTATCTTCACTCAATTTCCACTTAGGTGAATTGCAACATGATTGGCAATTTCAGAAGTGCCCTCATATCTTAATTATAGTGATTTTGTTGAAAACAGGAATAAGAAGGAAGCAGGGAAGTGTGTGCTGCTGTTGCTGCTGTGCACAATAAGAAATCGCCGCGGCGCCTTCAAGCCTGCGGCTACTGGCCGCTTCCTTTTTCACAGCCAAAGATATATGCAGCCTCAGTCCGGGGCAAAGCGCGACTTGTCATTATACAGTTGCAGAACATTTGTGCAAATCATAATAATTTATTGCTGCTCATTTGCTCTGATGTAAGTAAGCACTTACAGGCGGCCTTTAAAGTGGAGGAGTCTTCTTTTGCCAGGCGACGGAGAAACCCGATGGGAACTGATCACAACAACAACAACTGTATATAACACAAGTATCTATGTCGTTTTCTGTGAGATGCGACGACGATGTCGGCCAGCTGTATATAGAACCAAGATGAAATGGACTCACTCGACTGGGCTATAAACAACACCGGCACTGCCATCAGAGCGGGCTCTCAGATACAGACACACACAACACCGCCCGACTCACCTCTCTCAGGTGCTTGGATTTATCACAGTAATTATTGTGATGAGGCTCGACGATTACATTATTGCGTTAAAAGTTATTCCATACTCCAGCAACTTGGCTCTGCAATTCACTGGATCCATTTATTTGGACCGACAGGGCAATCCTGTTGTGTTTGGCGCTGTCTGTTCCCAGAGTAAAAGTCTCCTTGTCAAACAAATTATACACACATCGTAGCGGGCTGATCGAAGGAGCATCTTGAACGAAATTCCATCTCGTATCTATCTGTAAAAAAGGATCGTAAAGCTTACTTCTCTAGCATCGAGGAGGACTGATTGCGCCAGATTAGATTGCTGACCGCTGAGATTCTGATGGGGTTTGGCAAGTGCGGTAGCAGTAGCACATGCGGTGATCTCTTAACTCATTAGTATTCGTTTGTTAACAGCTTTTTATGGGAGACTATTAATGTAGTTCGGAAGGGTCGGTCTTGTTACGGAGCTCGCAATAATTGCAAAAGGTCATATAATTTAACACTTGCAGGATTACAAGGATGAATTACATCAGAACTTTGTCCGCGTCTTTGTGTTATGCGATCAGAGATCAGGTTATTTGGGGTCAGTTGTAAGTTTGTTTCTTTCATAAAATGAATTTGCAACAACGTCTGGTGGCTGTTGTCCCTCACTCAGTTACTGCATCGACTGAATTAAAATCGTTTCGTCGATCGTTTTTTTGTTGTTGTTGTTTATAGTAACTAGCGTTGACTTAAGATTCAGTTTCATTTTTTATAAACAAAAGAAAGATCATCTTGGACTAAAGGCCTTGAACTTCCAAAAAATGCATGGTCTCACCGATGCTCAAAAAAAAGTTCGAGTGGAAAGAGCAAAGGAGTTGTTACGCTTGCACGAAAGTGGCGATTTGCCGAATTTGGTTTTCTCCGATAAGTCACCGTTCGTTACTGAGCAATATGTGAACAAGCAAAACGACCGGATTTACTTGGCCGGCCGTTCTACTGAAAATTTGGACCAACTCGAAACCAAGCGCCGCCGATGGTGATGGTTTGGGCCGCCGTAACGGCCGAAAGCCGTTCACCGCTCGTTTTTTTTTGACCGTGGCATCAAGATAAATGCTCAAATTTATCGTGATCATGTGTTGGATGGAGCGTTGAAGCCTTGGGCACAAAAACATTTCGGCCGCAGAGCTTGGACATTTCAACAGGACTCGTCGCCGAGTCATAAAGCGCACGTCAATCAAGATTGGCTGAGAAACAACGTTTCGTTTCGTTTATTTCCACAGCCCAATTGCCATCAAATTCACCGGATGCAAATCCGCTAGATTTCTCGGTTTCGATTATTTTGAAGAGCAAGGTTGGGACAAAAAAAATATCAAAGTGTCGATCATCTCAAGCAAGCGCTTCGCCGGAAATGGTCCAAAATGCCGCAGAGCCACTTTCGTGCTACATGCAATAGATTTGTCGGCCGTTTGAAGGCCATAATCGCGGCTAAGGGTGGCCAGATCGAAAACTGCTAATGCACTTCGAACAATTAAAATATTTGTGAACATTTTTTGCTTTGATTCAATAAAAGTTATCAAAAAATAAAAATTCTGTGGCGTTTTGTTTTTGGTAACACTTCGTGTCAGTCACCCTGTAGTTACAAGAATTCAAAAGAAAAAGTCAAGAGTTCATGAATTGCTTGGTATTGTATTGCGGGACCTCCTGTTTTAATCATTTATGTCATTATTTGTAATATTTTCTTTGTCAAGGTTGTAGTTTTTCTTCCGATTAAAGCTTCGTTTTTGTTTCGTGATCGTTTCGTAATCAGTTTTTGAGATATATTGTGACAAATCTTAAGAACTCGATTTACTCGAAAAGTACCAAATATACTCAAATAATGTTGAGCCGACGATTTCAGCTGTTCAAGATAGTTTGTTGTGAACCCGAAGGGCGAAGCTTATATTCAGAGGCCAGTGAACGTGTGTACGTTTGTACGGTTGTACGTTTGTTTGTCGTGTCGTATATCTCCGCTTCTACCAGTCACAATTTGATGAACTTGTTTTAAAACAATTGGTTAGCGCTCGGCTTGCGATGGCGTAATTTTTTCCTTTAAAGGGCTTTTACCACTGAGAAAACTGAAAAATATACTTAATCTACGCGTTTGCAAAGTAAGATGTGATTTTTCAGTCTATTTCAGAAATCGCTGAAATGCCTGAATGGCCTATCTCTTATCTATCTCTTGAATGAAAGACCTACATTTTATTTGCATACTATTAGGCTTCTAAGATAAATTAATCTTTAGACTGAATTACAACTTAACATTCACACATGGGTATGGGTGTGTGTAGTCAGTAGCTTAGCAGAATACATTAGCTCGTGTGTCTATAGTAGTGGAAAGTTTTTGGTAGGAGCTCGTATATCTCGGCTTCTACCAGTCAGAATTTAATGTTTTTTTTTTAAAAACAGTTTTTTTTTGTGACCTCAGGCCCACCTTTGGCCAACAAATTTAAAAATTGTAAAGTTTACCAAGCTCTTGTCATACTCAAGCCTCTCACTTAGTGTTTTCCATTTCGATTTAGCGCACTGTGTAATCAGCAAGATTTCCAACCAAACAAAAAATGTTCGACCTCTTTTTTCCTCCTTCCAACAAAATGTAACTCCGCTTGAAGTGGAAAAGTAGAATGGTGCTATTTTGGACCTTTTTTTTATGCATCTTTCACTTAAAAGCACAACGCCCATACAATTTGCACTGTCTACTACTGCCACGCACTCTTCTCTTTTACTTTTGATCATTTTCGCAGTTGCTGCTGCAAGATCGGAGAAGGGGCTGGCATATCTCGCCGATCACAATAACAGATAACAAGCTGAGCAAAATTTTCGCTAGATCGATCGATCGATCGATCGTTTTTCCTTACACACCCACTGCGGCCACAACGCCTACTTTTGCTGCTGCGTTCGTTCACATACTCATATGAGCGGTCATCTCCGCCTCATAACTGTAGCAATATACTTTCCCGTTTGGAAAAATATGAAAGTCGGCAGTGCATTTCATTTCTTCTACTTCCGCATACCGACAACAACGAACGAGTACTCGAACCTCTAACTGGAGCGCCAGCTGTGCCCGATGCACTGCGCTCCGATGGTGATGAGCGGGCACCAGAGTATTGCATCGCGAATCTCTATTGTAGATCGATCGATCGATCCAAATACTCCTTCGCATTAGCAATATATCATTTTGTGTGTTACTTGTTACGTGAGCGTGTAATACACAAACAAAACTGGAGCGCGCATACACCCTCGACTTGAATTGAAAGCGAAGCGATGCGATGCGATGCGATGATGATGACGACGCGACGGAAGGCGCATCCGTTCGCGCTCGTTGATCTTCTTGGCTGGCTCGTTAATCGAATTTTTCAAAAATTTGCTCACGATCTTAAAATTTCGATTAATTTCTTCCATCTCGCTTTAGCAGCAGCTGCGTGCACAGTTCAATTAACCAGCTTTGCTAAGCGGCGGCGTAACCGCGTCGTCATCGTCGCCTCGTAGTCGTTGATCGGTCGCTCAGTCGCTCGGTCCGCTGGCGTGTGATATCAATTCTCCGCCATCGTGCGCCGCTCGCTTGTTGCAGCCACAAACGTGAGACATATATAACTCTCGGCCTTAATCATTTGTCTTCACGTTCCTGCTTAGCTCATGCTCGTATATAGCCAGGTCGTCCTGCACGGTTGTTAATTTCACGAGCGCAGATAATGGAGATATAGGAGCGAGTCTAGTCTGGGCTGCTGCTATGTGAAATTTCAATTTTCTTTTTTCCTCCTCAACAACAACCAACAACAAAAAACAAAAGTTGATAAGATTCGGTTGTGCGTGTGTGTGTGTGTGTGTGTGTGTGTACGCGATGAAAATTCCACAAAAGGACAAGCCGAGAGCGCGCTGTATACAACTACTGATGGCAACTGGCAGGCAACATGATCCTTTCCGAATAAAGTGTGGGAATCCACAGCTACTACGCATAGATTCTTAGCTACTGATGCGGATTAATAAAAACTTCCGCATTGATCGGTCGGATCGGTCGATTGGTCGATTGGTCGATCGGTTGGTGTTGGTGGGTCCTCCTAATCTGGTCTTAAAATGCGCTTCACCGAGCTGTTGTGTATGTAGGTCTTCCTCCTTCCTCCCTCCTCTTCCGATGCATTCGTTACAGGTCATACAAAAATTCAGCTGGAACACCTGAATTATTTCGCAAGATTGCACGAAAATATAGCCACATTGGGCCGTCGCCGCTGCAGCCGTCGTCACATCTTCTCAACACTGGTACTGGCCCACCGCTGATGGAGTCGGTCGTGGAGGGTTATCGCACTTAATGAAAACTATAACTTACTTTGAAGTGCTCCTAAGTTGTGACGTTTCTTTTCTCTCTATCTCTCTCTCTCTCTCTGCATCTGTTGCTGAGTTAGCTTCTGCTTCGCCTAACCCCAGGGGTGAACGTATTATGGTATCTTAGTTGCTTGCCAATAATTTTTCAAGAATGATGACGATGTTGGTAGGCATTTCGTTGTTGTCGAGTATGGAGTGAAGTGGATAACCCAACGAGTACGTCAACTTATCTGTTTGAGGTTCATTTTGAAGACTTAGCCATTTTATGCGGTACTGCGTCCAAACATTTGTGGTAAATGAGATAGAGGTAATAAATTGGCACTATGCATTAGATCATCATTGTGGGCGATCGATCGAGATACTGGAAAACGTTCGTTACGCTTTGAACGCCAATCTACCTTACGCACTATAATACAATTGACTGACGGAAAAATGCTAAATCTGTTAGACGTTAGAGGATTAAGCGCTTGGAAATTTGTTAGTTTACTCTGGCTGAAAGCCTTCATTGGCAGCATCTAAGCAATCTACTGATAAAGTTCGATTTTACCAAATACTGCGTGATATGTTAGAGAGAAAGTCATCAACCTTACCAGAAGTAATCGATAGTCTGTATAAAACGCTTTCATCAGGATCGTTTGGCTTGAATGAAATCTAGGGCTGCACGTAGATGATAGCTTATCAAATTTTGAGGAGATTGCGTTAGCAAATAGAGGACCTAACAAATATTTAAGGTGGAACTCAAATGCCTTAACTACGAACACATTAGGTCAATTGAAACCATCGGTTATGGCATGGAACTAAAGAAACAAAGGATACTTCTATTGTCCTGTAAAGACCTCGAAATCCCAAAACTTTCCATATGAGACTTGTGTGCTAAGCAAAAACCACATCTAAAAGAGCGATCTTCACAGAGATCTCATTGACGGGTATATAGTTTAAGAACAGACGATCTGGAGATTGCAATAAATATGTCTACGAGGGATCTCGCGACTCCGTGATCGTTATTTAATAAAACAGAATATGTAGGTTGTTCGTTCCAGATTCGTATAAGCGAAGAGAAACTTATTGGGACATTTTTTAAAACAGCCTCGATTAAATAATTATATGAGGCATATTTAGCCTTCGATGTAAGGGTGGCATAGTCCGTAGACCGTAAACCTAACACGACTTGTGTAATGTGATGCAATCAGTTAAAAATCGGGATCGGGGAGGTGCTTCACAGTAGAAAAGGGTGAACTAAGCGTAAACATTTTAAGGAGCTAAAGATATACAAGTAGAAAAAAAAATTGGGTTTCGGCTTTTTTTTCTCCGTTCCCTCGCTCCTCTGCCAACTGTTTGATCAGGAACCATGACCTACCTGTTGTTCTTACCCCGATATTCATAGAACCCAAGGAAAATGTTTTTACGCAAAATACTGCAATGAAAGATGTCGATATTGCAAAAAAAATGTTGATTATTCAAATAATGTACTGAATGATGTTGCTACACAAAATATTGCAGACAGATGTTGATGAAAAATGTTGAAATAAAATTGTTAAGAAAAATGTTGCTAAGAAAAATATAACAAAGAATATTGTAATGAAAAATGTTCCTACACAAGATATTGCAGACAGATGTTGATACGAAATGTTGATATAAAATTGTAAAGAAAAATGTTGCGAAGAAAATTATAACAAAGAAAAATGTTGCATAGCAAAATATTGAAAAAGCTAAATTTTGAATATTAAGATGATCTTAGGGAAATGTTGCTACGCAAAATATTCCAAAGAAAGATGGTGATACAAAATGTTGAAAACAAATATTGCAAATGTTGCATAGCAAAATATTGAAAAAGAAAAAAAATTGAAATATTAAAATATTGCAAGGAAAGATGTTGCTACGCAAAATGTTACAAAGAAAGATGTTGATAAAAAAAATTGTTGAAATAAAATATTGTCAAGAAAAATGTTGGAAAGCCAAAATGTTTCATAGCGAAATATTGAAAAAGCCAAATGTTGAATACATATTAAGATATTCCAAGGAAAATGTTGCAAGGAAATATTATAAGGAAAAATGTTGCATTGCAAGAAAAAGCAAAATGCAAAAGAAAGTTCTAAAGCTGATTCAATGACAAACATTCGTGCCTCGTGCCTAGTTACGATCAGCAGCATGATCCCAGCTGAAATGTCACTCAAAGGCTATCAAAAAGTAAAATAATGTCAAAGCAAACTGCGCTAGAATTTTTGTGAGGAATAACATTTGTTCAGACATACAAGAGCAACATTTAAACTCTACCTTGGCGAATGGTATTTGTTGTTTCGCAAGAAATGGAATTCACTATCAGCCCCGACAAAGCATGCATACGAAAACCCAAACCACAATTTATTGGAAATTCCTGCAAGAGCAGGCAACATGTGACGATAAATGACCCGCTTGTAAAACCCAATATGGTACTTGCGAGATTTAAATCTTCTGAGTGAGTCAAAAATGAAATCAATATAATTCTATTATTGAAGGGAGAATAAAAATATGCTCATCATTACAAAATATATGCATACAAAACTAGACCAGGTGCTTTTTTTTTGTATATACTTCGGTTCCTTCACTAGTATTATTATGGTTTTTACTGGAGTAGTTGCGGAAAGTAGAGAAAACGAAATATAAATCTAGTATTGTATGTTTATGATTCAGAGCGTAATTCGATTCTTGACTATGCAAGCTAATAGTTATCAGAAAAGGAATGTTGCCAAGAAAAGATTGCAAGGCAAATATTGCAAAGCAAATATTGCAAAGCTAATATTGTCAAGCAAGTATTGCAAATCCGATATTGCAAAGCAAGTAGGTTCATTCCAAATGTTGCCAAGCAAATATTTCAATGCAAATATTGCAAACAAATATTACGAAGGAAATATTGTCAAGCAAGTAGGTACATTCCAAATGTTGCCAAGCAAATATTTCAATGCAAATATTGCAAACAAATATTACGAAGGAAATATTGTCAAGCAAGTAGGTACATTCCAAATGTTGCCAAGCAAAAATTGCAAGGCAAATATTGCAAAGCAAATTTTGCGAAGAAAATATTGTCAAGCAAGTATTGCTATTCCAATATTGCAAAGCAAGTAGGTACATTCCAAATGTTGCCAAGCAAAAATTGCAAGGCAAATATTGCAAAGCTAATTTTGCGAAGAAAATATTGTCAAGCAAGTATTGCCATTCCAATATTGCAAAGCAAGTAGGTACATTCCCAATGTTGACGAACAAATATTGCAAAGCAAATTTTGCGAAGAAAATATTGTCAAGCAAGTATTGCAAATCCAATATTGCAAAGCAAGTAGGTACATTCCCAATGTTGACAAACAAATATTGCAAGGCAATTATTGCAAAGCAAATTTTGCGAAGAAAATATTGTCAAGCAAGTATTGCCATTCCAATATTGCAAGCAAGTAGGTACATTCCAAATGTTACCAAGAAAACACTTCAATTCAAATGTTGCTAACCAGAAACCAAGTCGCTACATTCCAGTTCAACATTGGTAAGCAAAACTAAAGGGTTTTCGATAAAACTTACTTAAGGGTAGCCTATCAAACGTGCTATCGTACTGCGATCACTGTTTAACATTTGTAATCAGTATACTCCTACAAATGATCAGGAATAGCCAAAACTTGAACAACGCTAGCAAGTTATTCAAATTTACTTTGAAAATCCGTCGTCGATTCATGCAATTTATGGACGACTTCGTCGTTTTTATGTCCATTTTAGCAAACCATCAAAGTTTGTTAAAAAGCCACATATAGAGTGAGACCAGTCCACCAGAGACCCTGTACATACCCTTATATCAGGTTTATATGCTATTACCATTTTAATTTCTAAAAGAATAACCGATACCTCGAATCATCATCATCACAATGTCGATCCAACTTATTAAGTGACATGCTTCTCAGGACTATGGAGTATGGAGTCGTCACGAACAGCTGCGCTGGCCATATACCAGAAATAATTTTTAAATATTAGTGCCATGTATTGATCTTTCGAATGCATAAATCAATTTGATTAAAATAAAATTTTTTGTGTTATTTTTTAAAATCTCAATTTCTATCGGGCTTAAATAAAACACCCATTACCATTCGTCCGTCATTGAAAAACATTGCAACGAAACTCACTCCCAAGTCTAAACGCGTATCACTTTGATATCATATAATAAATAATGAGTTTGTTGTAAAGTTTCAATTAGCGAGTTTAAGATTGGAAGGCTATCACATTTTATCTAAAAGCGTTTCGGAGCGTTGATAACGACTGTCGGAATTTTCTGATTAACTTTTTTACATATGAGTTTTAATTTTTTTTTTGTTAATCTGATTTTCAATGCAAATGTGCAAATGTTTAATTAATTTTTTTTTCTTCTCTCTTTTTAGGTGAGTTTCTATGAGATTTAAAGACGCTAATGCCCATGCGAGATTTTTACTGTGGGCCATTAAGGTAAATTACTAATTAGGTAGTAATAGTGGTGGTGTTGGTAGTTCTCATTTATGCAACAAGCAGCTGATCTCGATTAACTATCCACAGACATGCCGCTTTGATCAACTAACTACGCAATTCCCTGCTCATTCTTCTCCCCCTCCACCGTATCCTCAAGCATTGATCCGGCCTCTGGTAAAGTCGGTTCGATGATATTAGCAGTTTAAGTAGATAGTATTAACCCGTATATGTACACGAGAGCAAGTTCCTCCCGAAACATTACAAATGACTTTCAGTCATCAGTTCGATGAAGCTATCGTGCTGTGTTTGCATAACTAGTGGTGGCCGGCGGCGGTAGGAAGGGGTGCTACTTGCAAGGTTCACTCGTCCGTCCGTTTGCGATTATTTTCTCGCTGTACGCCCGCCAATGTACGAGTACTCACTCGTACGTGGATGTGTGACCAAAAGTCGATTGTCATCGATTGGTCTGCTTCGTTCCGCTCTGTAAACCTGGTGCAATGTTCATCAGCGGTCGCATATGACTCTATGAGAGAGAAAAAAAAACAACAGCAACTCTAATGGCCTTTGGATAGACGTTACGTTCGCAATGTTCGTTCGACGTCGTCTCGTCGCAGAGTAAACACAGCAGCACAGATTTCTCGTTAGATTTCCAATGATTATTGCTTTTTTCCTTTCCGATCCTTTATTTGGATCTGGGGTCTGGGCAACTATAAAGGTGCACTGCGCACGCGTTACACAAACACACACCTCCCACTCCATCCACCCAATCATCCATTGTGTTAATACCGCCTCACATCAATGGGCGTTCGATTCTAATAGCGCAGCTTTTATTGTGTGAATGAATTGGCGCTTATTATTATGAATTCATTGGAACCATATGGAGTTGCCGAGCGAGTGGTCCCCGGCATGCATTGGACAGGAGTGCGTGCTGGCTAGCTAGCGGCTAGCTGGGTGTGATTTATCGGGACTTTTTTGTGTCTGTTTGGCATGTCCTTCTGTTCTCGTCCACGTCGTCGTCGTCGTCGTCGCCGGAAAAACGAATTAGTTTGGCCAAAGTTTCGGACATATTATGATATTTTTGGTGACAGCTATTTTAAGATTAATGATGTATAATGTGAGCTCAGGTGTCGTGTCGGCCGTTACCGTTGTTACAGCTATATACACATAAGCGTCCACAGCTGGTGGTTAAGCCAACACTTTGGCAAATATTTAGATCGAGTACTTGCAGCTGGGATAATATTGTAATTTGCAAAATCTATTTATCTGCATGCAGATCTGGACGTGCTGGTCAAAGCTGTTAACGAATTAGACAGGGTCAGGCTGTGTGATTGTATAGAGTAGAGTGAGTGGTATACGTAAATTAAATAATGGTGTAGGAGTAAATTCTTGTTAAGAGGGCGGTTATTTGTGAATTACAATTAAAAGCTTCATTAGATTGTAAATATTAGATTTAAGGCAAGTGAGCGAAGGCTAGCAAGGACCTTTCATTATTTTGCTGCCTTTCTCTAATTAAAATTGTTTGAAGTGTTAAAGGGAATGGAGACGGATCTCGTCTTTGAGCAGGGTACAACAATCGAGGATTCTATTAAAGAGACCGCATAATCTCATCTTATTGCACATACTACAAAGACAAAGATGGTAGTTTGAAAACTGCTCTCAAGGGCATCTGGGAGCCATGAGTTTTTATGAGTTGCTAAATGACTAGCTGTGGGCGCCGTGGCTCAGTGGTAGGGCACATGGCTGCTGCGCAGGAGGTTCAGGTTCGAATCCCAGCAACACCAAAAGTATTTTTCACGGTCTCCCACCTCTCGCGAATGGGTGACAAACGTTCCGAGAGTAATTAATACCTTGTCACGGAAAGCTTCTCAATTCGCCGTTCGGATCCGGCCTTAAATTGTAGGTCCCTTCCATTTGTGTCCAAAAATTAACATGTGCAGCACAAATGGTCGCGAGAAGTTAGGCCTTGGACCGCAATGGTCTGTCGCGCCAAATATTATTGTTAAATGACTAGCTAGCTGAGTATATTGCTGCTGATATTGCTTTTTAACTTCTACCTCAATTCAGCCAATGTTCTATTTCGGAATTTCATTTCATATGGGTCAAAGTAAAGGTACAAGAGAGGTACTTGACCTCACTCTCACCATCCATTTTTCTCGAACTTTGTTGAAAATTGGCATGTGTCCGACGAAGCCTCGCTGTCAGACCAACAACACATCAGGTTTGACTTTCCCGGCAAAATGGCATATATGTTTCTTCTAGATATGCTCCGAAGTCCACGGATTGAAATTTATATCGGGGACTTGTACCTCTCTATAGTAGATATGCTTGTCACATCTATTAAGTCCACATGGGACCTAGATGAGGCAGCATATCAACTAAATGATGTGTTGTTCACTTCTTATCATGACAGCTGTGTCCCTAAAACCAGATTGTGTAGATGAAAGGTTCCCTGGTGGAACGACCAGCTGGATAAGCTGTTAGAAAGTTAGAAAACTATTAAACTCTGCTTAACGCACGAAGAGTTGGGACGAATATAGGTTTGCCTTACATGGTACAACTCTGAATTAAGACTATCCAAATGTGCCACATGGAGGAAATGCTTCGAAAACATTGTCCAAATGCCAGTAGCTGCACGAATTCATAAAGATCTGACAAACTGTGTAGGTTTATTAAAAAAGGCTGATGCCACCTACACGTCGGACCGTATGGATACAATCGGAACCCTACTCCAGGTTAATTTCTCAGATTCGTCTACTCGTGCACCATGCATGTACCCGAACGCATCTGACCAAAGGGTCTGTATTACTAGTTCATCCGGTAAAATCTTCAATCCGGATATGGTTAAATGGGCAGTTGACTACATCCCGGCTGTTATAGGATCTTGCCAGCGCTTCTACAGAAGGCAATCGATCACATCCTACCGGCTATGATTACTTTATTTAGACCCAGATACAACTGGGGGTACATTCCTACTACTTGGAGATCTACAAATGTGTTATTTACCCCCAAACCAGCCAATAGGCCTAGTGAGCTGCCTAATTCAAACAGACCTATAAGTCGAACATCATTTGTCCTCAAAACCATGCAGAGACTTATTAAGGTTCATATTGGAGGCCGGTTGGAATGCAGAGAATTTTTAAGTTTCATATTAGAGGCCGTTTAAAATTGTCTACCCCTCTGCACTCAAGATAGTTTGCGTGCAGGACAGGCATAATGACATAAATTGTCCTTCACGATCTTGTAAAGAAGATAGAAGGAACCTTTCTTTCCGAGAAAGTGGCCCTGTGTGCCTTACACGACATTGAGGGAGCTTTCGATGACACTCTGGCTACGACTGTGTTGTAAGGACAATCAGTAACAGAGGTATCGAAGACTCGACCAATCATTGAATAAGGGCCATGCTTGAAAGTCGAGAAATTATTTCCTCCTCGGGAGGAGTGTCGGTTTCTGTGACTGCAGTTAAGGAATGTCCCCAAGGAGGATTGCTTTCTCCCCTTCTATGGCCACTAGTCAGTCTTCTAGTCGACCTTCACAGATCAGGCTACATCGCCGTTACTTATGTGGACGATTTCGTCAAAGGTACCATTTTAAAGTATTCCAGTAAGGCTAAATATCTCTACGTCATCCTTGATAAACGGCTAAACTGGAATTCTAATATCAATGGTGTTTCGGCACTGGACGCTAGAGGTCCGGTCTGGTTCACTGATGGGTCGAAGATAGAAATTGGAGTTAGAACTGATGTTCTTGGACCCAACAATGAAGTCTCGATACCCACTGTTTTCCAGGCGGAACTCCATGCCATTGAAATCAGCGCTAGTATTAACCTTAGTACAGGAATTAAACGCGCTAGAATATATATCTCTTCAGATAGCCAGGCAGCACTTAAAGCGCTGTCGTCCAATTTAATGGACTCAATATCAGTAAAAAAATGTTACGATGCACTGCTAGTCACGAACAAAGTCAAACTCGGTTGGGTCCTTGTTCAACAGGGAATTGCAGGCAACGAATCTGCAGATGAACTAGGGCTAGCTCGGAATCTGCGTTCATAGAACCTGAACTTTACTGTGGTGTCAACTGGGCTGCCGCCACAGCACTGATAAATTGTTGGTAACACAAACTTCATCTGTCCCACTGCGAAAACGTCCAGGGGAAAATCCAAACGATTAATTGTCCTTATAAGGAAATCCTTAATCTAAATAGGGATAGCATTATTAGGAAGCTGGTGAGTTTTTCTTACAGGTACTTGTGGCTTGTGCTATCACCTTAGCAAAATTGGTGTGGGCTCAGGAGGTAGGCTCTGTCATTCGAGCATATTCTCGGTGAATGGCCAGCTTTACTTTGGTTAAGGAGACGCGTTTCTCATAAGCAATTATGTTCGACAACGAAGATGAGAAACTCTGCCACTAAGGATATACCATCCTTTACTAGGGAGGTGCTACGTCCCTTAGAATAAAAAAACCCAATAGATCTTTTAGTTCGAAGTGTCATCGCCACATGGGTAGTAGTTAGTGTTGAGTTTCCTCCTAACACGTCTACTTTTTTATTTTACTTTGAAAGTAAACATTTTTTTGAAGAATTTGTTACTATTAGGTGTTTCTTTAAGGTCAATAGAAATTAAAATTGCTAGATATAACAAAAAATATTCAATTTTAATAAAATTGTTCAATTCATTTGAAAGACCAATACATGGCATTATGATTGATCGGGCAGATGGCCACCGCAGCTCTTCTTGAAAATGCGCATTCTGGACTTCAACTTTTTCGAGCACTGTTGTCCGCGTATGTCACAAATAGAAAATTGTTAATTATTGAGTCAATTGATCCTAGTTTGTCAGCACAGAACTAGTGACTTCACATTGCCCTACAGGAAATAATCGAGAGGTGTCAAATCGCACGACATTGAAGGTTCATTTCTCCAAATCAACTTATCGCCAAATTTTGGTTTCAATTTGTAGGTAGTTGCAGTCGCCGAATAACACATAGCCCCATCCTGTTGAGACCACATCTTGTCCGGATCAATGTCGTCCATATTTTCAAACAAAAAGATCAGTGATCATGGTGCGGTAACGATCTCCATTGTCTGTAACGCGAGCTCCGTTCTCATTTTTGAAGAAAAATTTGCCACCAGCGTGTAAAGCGCACCAAACGGTGCCTTTTTCTGAACGTAATGAAGTCTTTAGGGTCTCTTGTGGATTGGTCTCACTCCATATGAGGCAATTTTGCAAAATAACAAACCCGGATGGCTTGCTCAGATGGACGATTATGTGCGCCATCGTCTAAAAGTAGCGCGATTCGACGACTGATTTTAAAAATAAATTTGGATGATTTGGTAGCGTTGTTCAAGCGTCAGTCTATTCATATTGATTTGCCAAAGTATACTGATAATAAATGTTAAACAGTGAGTGTAGTCTGATAGCTCGTTTGACAGTCAATATTTAAGCAAAAAAACATCATTTATAAGGCACACTAGATTGAAACACATTTATCTAGTGCCACGCCTATAAGATAGAGGTATTAAATTTGTATATAACTACTTTTTCCTTTCATTTCAATTATGTTTATATAGTTTTTAATTAATTGCAGCATTACAATTGAAATTTCCATTTGGGTAATGGTGGACACTGAAATCTTGGTCAATGCACATTACAGCGTCAGTCTGGAATTTCAACCTACCTACACTTACTTAGCTTAAAATTGCTGACTTATCTATTTGTACATCAAAACTGTACCATTCTTTAACGCGTCCACAAACTGGAGCTGCTTCCATTTCCATTTCCATTCATTTACCTGTCCAGTGAGCGAACTCAGCTTGTTGGAAACAGCGCTGCACTTCTATTATGATTACATTTTCAAATGTTATCTAGGTATCTATGAGGTGGATAATATATGAATGTAGACTCTTTAGGCACCAGATGGACAGACAGCTCCAGAGATAGTGCGAAAGTGACCGACGGACAGACAGACAAACAGACAGGTGTTCAGTAGCAGCTTTAGTTTAACAACAACGCTATAACCTACGCTATTCACTCCAGTTGTCTGACCGCACACAAACTGACCAGCAGGAAACTGCGCAAACGCAAACTACTCGACACCAACAACAACAAACGCAACTAACAAAAATTATTTGCCTCCTCAGCTGCCTGAAAGTATAGTCGTCGCATGCGCAGCAGCTTCTGCGCACCGCCTGACGGGGCGTAATGAAATGAGGTTTTTATTAGTTTTGAAAATGAAAGGATAATGATAAGGTTCCTTCGACGAGGCCTAAGTGTGTGATTAAAAGTTCAGAGCTAATGCAGTTGATGGTGTACATTGAACAGAAACTACGTACCACTTAAGGTAATAAATCCAGAGTTGTAGCTACCGCTTTACTCCAAAATGTAATGATCACTTGCTGTTATCCTCCTTGGGAGTGGAGTCTGTTGTGAGATGAATTGTTGTTTTTTGTTTTAATAGCTACGCGCTTACATCGATCGTCTCAGAGAGTAGAAAATTGTTTTACAGATTGGTTTGGATGTTTTTATTTTTCCCTTCATATTGTTGCCATCCATATCCATACCAGCTGGTAGTGGGCCGCTTTCCAATCCACCATAAATTGAAAAGTCATATTTTTTTGTCTGCGCGCGCATCCTGCTTTTCTATTGCTGCGTTCACTGCAAGTGCTGCTTGTTCCGGGCAATTTGTTGGCCTGCTTTCTATTCTTGGGCTGATGGACATCGCTCGATAAGCTGAAACGTCTGCAAATACCTTCCTACAATTTTTTTGTGTCTTTGATCTATGAGTAAAAAGTTGTTGCAATGCAATTGATTACCTGTGCTAAGCGAGTTCCATAAGAGTCCATCAATGGGCCTTATCTTTTCTTTTCCTCATTTTGTTTGAATCGAAAAGAGCTAAAAACAATTTGTTAGGTGTAACTTAGCACACACCTTACAAATATTACTCTTTCCTTTTTACCAAATGTCCCGTTATGATTGCGGTTTTAGTTCCTAACTCGTTTGTTCTGCTTTGTGTCATAAAATTCTTAGAAATACCACCATATAGTCTTGTGACTCAACTTTTGGTTGTTTACGTGAACTAAATGGGTCGATCATTATCAGTGTCGATTCTATAGTTTTCGGGGTCCCTGAAGTGAATAGTGACGGTACGGCACCTCTAGGGGGAAGGGGTCAATAGGTGAGGAAGGAGGTGGTCGATATTAGTGTCGATTCCATAGTTTTTGGTGTCGCCATGGTGTCGAGTGCTGTCTCCAACTGGTGTGGATGACCGATATGTGGTTCGATTCTATAATTTTCAGAGACGCTGAGGTGAATAGTGATGGTAAGGCACCTCAAGAGGGAAGGAGTCAATAGGTGAGGAAGGAGGTAGTCGATATTAGTGTCGATTCCATAGTTTTCGGGAACGCTGAGATGAATAGTGTTCATAGGACATCCAAATGTTCGAGAGATGACCGATATTAAGGTCGATTCTATAGTTTTCGAGGTTGTTGAGTTGAATAGTGATGGTACGACACTTCTAAGGGGATGGATGAGGTAGGGGGTGGTCGATATTAGTGTCAATCCCATAGTTTTCAGAGTCGCGCCGATAAATAGTGATGGTAAAACACCGCTATGGTGACGGAGTCAGTGCATGGCGACTAGTGGGCCTAATATAAGTGTCAGTTTTTACAACTGTGCAACGCCGGGCACTCAGCTAGTATAATATGTTCGAAGAAGACACTAATGTCCCAGTTGGTTCTGAATCCGATTATCTTTTCATATGCATAAGACATCTAGATATTCATTTATTTATTAAGCGTAGAGTATATGATATCTTCTTGCTTCCAACGTCCGGTAATTTTTCAAGTTCCTGACTCTTGTAACCTTTAAGAATAGAAGGTAGGTGTCATTTGTCCACTGGTGAGCCTACCGAGCTTACCTGTCTTCATGATGTAATCATCGCGGTACCGCTCATAGAGCTCTTAGTTTTAGAGCCTCCGAAATCGTACGAGGCCAACAATTCTCAGTAAGTCTTTCCTCTCGAAAGTGATAAGAGGTCAGGGTACTTTTTGTTAAGCACCGAAGTTTCGGATTCATGTGTAGGTATTGGTATGACCATATTTTCTTATGGTCGTACCCTGGCTGTTGATTTCATATACATATTATTAGTCCTGACTGACTAACGTAGGCTTTGTTGTCTGAAAGCCACCGTCGCGGATTCATGTGTAACTACTTGCTAGTATGACCATATTGTCTTATACACCTTGGAGCTTGGATGTTAAATTCCTAGATTTGATAAGTCTAAACTAGGCTTTGTTGGTTTTAAGTAAGCGTGCGCGTATTTCTGGTACCATACTGTTAGTGGTTGCTACAACTGAGCAAGATTTTTAAAAGATTGCCTGACTTCAGATTCGGGATCCACTATCTTAACCAATGTTCGACCTTCTGCCCGCAGACGTGGCCATCATGTACATTGTTAATTTATGTACAGTCCAAGATTTAGTGGCGCCTGTTCTATATGGATGAAAGCTTCTTTCACAGTTCTTAGGATTCTACTGATGATGTCAACATTTTTTTTTATAATTTGCGGACTTGTACCCTTATAATGCTAGGCTTAGCATAGCGTGGGCGTTAAGGTTTATTAAGAGGAAATAGGAGATGTCTCAATCGCCTTCGCAAGCCAGTATCTGTATGAACTTTTCCATCAGACATCGTTACATCAGATTCTCGGATCTCGCAGGCTCTCCAAATTTGATCAGCTCAGCGGGGATTCCATATGATCCTGAGACCTTGTTGTTTTTGATCCGATTTATCGCTCTACTAACTTCTTCTACGGTTAAAGGCGGCAACATAATGTAGTCATAGTTATTGATGGAGATTCCAATTCCTCAGTTAATCAGCTATTTAGAAACTCATAAAAATGCCCTTCCCATTAATCCAAGATAACTTTGAGATCGGCGATCACAGATCCTGGTTGTCTTTACAGTACATATATGCAACGCGGCTTACATTTTGTCATAACGCGGACTCTTCCGCGACTCTTCGGTCATTTGTGTGTTCTCTAAATTACGTCCTTCAGAATGATTTTCCAATTTTGGTAAAACACCATTTCCCTACCATTGCCGCCAATATGAAAGCTTTGCTCCTCCATTACGCCAGTTATTCCTCCGTTCGGCCATTGTAACAAATGACTTGCGTCTTATGTGGCGCCTGGCTATCTCTCAATCAATTAGTTCAGTCAGAACATGCGCAGCAAATTTTAAATCATCACTTATCGTGAAGTGGCATTTGTTGATGTTGCAGCTCACCTTACAGCTTAACCTTTTAATTAGAGAGAGAGCAGCTTCTCATTGACTTCCAACATAATGAAGGAATTAGCTCTGTACGTTGTTGGAGCGTGCGTTTCATGTGCTATGCCTCTATCGCTGGACTATGGCATTTCTATGCTTCTAACAGATCGCGTTGCTATTTGTTCTGTTATTTGAGAAGTATCTACTACCATCCACACGCAGTGCATAATGAAGCGCCACTTTATATGCCAACATCGCTTGGCAAATAAATCTTCCAATTTTGCACCGACGACCGTTCGAAGCAGCGGATCGGATCGTCTGGCTGGCAGATCAGCGGCAAAACGAACAGATGCAATTGCAAATAAGTGCACACAAATGGGGGGCCTACAGCATTGCAATTAGAGCTCTTTAGTGAGGCCTGCAAATGCTACTGCTGCCTGGAGTGGGGGGGGGGCGGATACAGCAGCAATTTCTCTCCTCGTCTAAGTTCAAATACAAAATGCAATTAAGCTTTACCTTCCAAGAAATAAACAAAAAAGTGTACAACAAGACGCTTGCTTGGTGTCTTGAATAAATTTTCTGCCTCATCGCCCCTTTGTGACGCACGCACTCTTGCTGGCGGGGCACTCACCACAATGTGATTACAGCCTCTGCAGCAGGGCTATGCCACAAGGAAAATGGATTCAATACACTTCCCTCCATATTTAGTCGTAGAGTTGGTGGGGGCCGTAAAAGCCGTTCCCACTTTGCTACTGAAACAACAAACAAATAAAGAAACGCACATTTAAGCAGCTGCCCCCAGAAGAGAGGGTCTTTGCATCTTCCGTTGTGTAGCATGGTAGCAGCAGCCACCACAGCCGCGCCGCCAAGTCAGGAGCTCAACCGATTTCGATTGATTTATGCTTTGTTTAGCTCTGTTCGCGTTCATTCCAACGAGGCAGCAGCACAGCCTCGAATAAGCTGAGGTTATGTAAATTGGACTCTAAATCAATTTGCGTCTCCGTTGTGCTGTATGCAGCTTAGTTATGGAGTCTACGATGCAGCTGTGTTGTTCGATTGTTGACTGGCGGCGATAGTGTGCAGCAAAGTTAAAAGTCATGATCACCAATGACAAAAGAAGGACCTATATTATTCCGTTAGAAAACAGGGTGGTATTGGAGGTAGAAGAAATTCTGTATAGAAACTCAAGAGTCTGCTAAATAATTACATAAAGTAGTAGTAGTGGTAGTAGTCAACACCTAGGGCGTGAAACTGGCGGCCCCAGTAGGCACTGAGTTGGATTTGGAAAACTAATATTACTAGTAGGCAATTGCACTAAAAAGAGGGGAAAAAGACTAGATCCAGGAAAAACAAGCATGGCTCCATATAAAGTTCTAACCAATTCACATAGAAACGATACTTATACACTGCGGTTCACTAGATTAGAAAGAAGCGCATCATATTTGAAAATAAACTTGATATTTCTTCAGTTATATGTCAGGCAATACCAAAGAGTTGTCTGAATTTGGTTGACATTCCAGATTTATGGTGAAGTTTTTATACCCAAAGCGGGTAAATGTTCCCACGTTAGTCTAAAAGATCTCAGACTCACTTGGCAAATTGATTAATCTTCTGCTCACGAATCGGACCACTAACTCAAAACTGGGTGTGTCGTCTGTCTGCAGAGGAACCACCTAATGTGAAGATCTATCCCCCCACCTACCTTCTATGAACTTAGTACGTTGATCGAGCTGCTGATATACCTGAAAAGGGAGGGCTGCATAGTGATTGCTTATGCGGATGACGCTGTTATTGCCCTCTCAGGAAAGCACCTTAATACCTAAAGGGCTCTTAAAAAGTTAACTATATGGGCAGATTGTTGTGTTTTGGGAGTAAAAGTACAAAAAAGCCATTGGTAACAAATGGGGTCTTCAAACCCATATCACTCATTGGCTATATATAATAAGACCTACGTTTCTGTACAATGTGGTCGTCTAGTAGACAAAGCAGTAAATCGTGACAAGCTAACCATAGTCCAAAGATCAGCTTGTTTATCTATGAGCGGAGCACTTCGTACAACTTCCTCGGCTGCACTAGACATTCTGTTCAAGCTCTTACACCACTCAACATTATCAGTAGACAAGTAGCTGCTGGTGCAGCTATTCTCGTTAATGGATCAAGAATGAAATCGATAACTTCTCTGTTCTAATATCATTCAGTATTCCACCAAGATACACAGACTACACCATTCTGCATCTTCAATTCAACAAAAACTTTCAAGTCACCATTCACTCCAGATCTTTCTGGGAAGAAGAAGCTCACGTGGAAGATGAAGAAATACATTTTTCATAGATGGGTCAAAAATTGATGACGGGTTTGCCGGAGGTCTCTATTTCCGTCTTCCGAATCACTGTAGTGTTTTCCAAACTGATATTATGGCGATAAATGAAGTGCCACCTTGGCTGAAGAGGAATGTGATACCCGCTAAGGATATCAGCATCTTCTCGGATAGCCATACTGCTCTGAGATCAGACGAACTGAGACGAACTCTATTTTAGTCCTAGACTACCAATCATCTTTTAAGCAGACAGTGGAGCAGTTCAACATTCACCTGTGCCGGGTGCCAAGGAATGAGACATTCCGGGAAATTGTAAGGCTGATGAACTCGCGAAACATTTTGCCTGTAAGAGAGGTTCCATTGGCATACCAATCGCTACATGCAAACTCTTGTTAAAGCGGGATGCTAATGTAAAAATTAACTGTAGGTGGCTGGCCCAAAACGCTCCAAGTGTTTGATCTCCCAAAATAGATCGCACATCGGTGCTATTATAAGTGTCATCACTGGACACTGCCTCATAGGCAGGCATGCAGCAAGACTTGGAGCCTTCACGAATGACTTTTGCAGAAGCTGCATGGATGAGGTGGAGGAGGACACCATCATCCATATTCTCTGTACTTGTCCAGCCCTCTCCCAAAAACGTAAACTCCATATGGGAGTTTTCTTCTACAACGACACTAATGATCTCAGCAACATTGACATTGGTAGTCTCCTACGCTTCATAATAATAATTATATTCGGCGCGGCAGACCGTTGCGGTCCAAGGCCTAGCTTCTCGCGAGCATTTGTGTTGTGCATGTATACTTTTTGGTGTTACTGTAGTATCAGAACGGACCATTACTGGACGAAGTGTGTCGGTTTTACTGACAGTCACCTTAAGCTTACCTAACCTAACCTTGCTTCACATTTTGCAGCTAGCTCAACGCTACCAGATTGCGCGTTGCCGCCACCTGTACTTTCAAGAGTCGAAACCTCTATGGGGCAAATCAACTTTCGTGCACTTTCTATAGTCATGGAAACGCTGATCATCAATTGCAAGTTTATGCAATACCTTGAATTTCAGGAAGTACTTAGTGACCAGCAGTATATGGTTTTCGAAGGCAACGTTCTACAGGTGATCTGATGGCATATCTCTCACTTAAAAGTGGAACCGCAGTCTATTCACAAATTTGGTGAAAGCACAGTTGTTGCACTCGATACATCCATGGCATTTGACAGAGTCTGGCATTAGACTACACCATTTTTTGTCAATGCTAGGTACTTATCACTCTGTACTTGTAAAATGGGCCTTCGATTGTTAGTCAAACCCACTAAGTTCAACGCCATATTTACCGTAATGCAATAAACTAATTGTCAAAAATTAATGGCTATGCAAAATTTTGTATATTTTTCCCGTTTTGGATTAATGAACATAAAGGGTGCGGCAACTTTTAGGTCTTTGCAATTTTCGGCAAATTTCGGTAAATTTCGGTAACTTTGGAAATAAGTTTTCAATATTTTCCAACGTTGATCCGGCATATACGGACTGATTTCATTCACCGGGAATATAATACAGAATTGCTGTCACTCTTGACAGATGACATTAGAGCTATGAGCGCCGAAATAACCGCTGGTTCAAAAACGAACCAAAAGATGCCGTACCCGCTTTGTGCTGTATATTTCATCCACAGCAAACACTTACTACTTACGGTCGCACATCCACAACACCCTGTACACAATTTGAGACTTTCGAGAACACCGTCAAATCTCTTCTACCACCCGCTTCCGCCGTCACAATCAAGGTGTTAATTTGGTGTCTTACTTCTCGCATATGTTAGCTTAGCTGACATAGCAAAATTGTCGTCCTTAGCGCGCATGCGTTACGTTCGATATGGATTGGTGTGTGTGTGTGTGTAGCTGTCACTGGTGATTAGACAACCGCACACAGGCACTGGCGTAGATAGTGTAATGCGTCCGTTTTACGGCTTGAATGGTTCGGTAATAACTTTGGATTTGCGTAACGCAAAGTGTTTGTTCTTTTTTTGTGGCCCGCATTGAGTTCGGGGCAATCGACGGTGCCCTGCGCTGATGCTGCGCTTAGCACAATCGAATCATGAGAAATATCCGCGTGAGGCAAATAAATAAAGTGAACTGTGACGGAGACGGAAGACAACGATGACGACGGAGAGCAAACAGAAAAAATAGCGTGACATAACCGACGGATTCGTTTCGCCGGACCTACCTTGCAAGCGTTTTGTTATAAATAATTGAGTTGAACTTCTGTTGGCATAAGTTTGGCATTTTGGTGGCAGTAATTCCCTCACGGTTGTTGCTGCGGGTGGGTCATTTTGTACTACACACCACAAGATGCCACAATTGGATGTTGAAGAGAATCCAGCTATGCCACCATTAGAATCTGGATAGTGCTCTGCAATGTGACAGCCCAATGTCATTAATTATCTGCTCAGATAACCTGTGGCCGACTAAAGTTCGCAGATAGTCACTACATCTCTGCATGTGTCGCAAATGAGCCAGCGATCGAGGGGATCAATTCTTTTCTTGAGCTGTACATACAGCAACTTTGTATGCCGATGGCAGCTGCTGCGATTTATTAATGATAGCTCCTTGATTGGCTGCCGCGGGTGCTGTTATTTTTCTTGTTGAGCTACTCCTTTCTATGCGTAGTTACAGGAGGTAATTGCGTAATGTTGCAAAGCCTTCTGGCAGAAGAAGTTGATGCTTATTGCTTGATATTAAAACCCCGCACTACTCCTCCTTCTCCACTAGACATCAGAAACCTTGCAAGAGTTGCTGGATTTATTAAAGCGAATTCTCTTGTCGCTTTAAACAAAGTTCGACCTCCTGCACCACCCTGTTTCACACCTCAATTTGTTGCTGTGCCTGCCGTCATGTTGACATTTTTGCTGTTTTTGTAGCTGGAAGTTGGATACCTCCAAAAATCCCGGCATTACCATTGGCATTAGTCATACATGTAAATGGTTGTAAATTTTTGGATTTGAATTTTCTTTGTTTTTGGAAAATTCCTTGGAGCGGTTGGAAAGACTTTGCAGTAGCGTCGATCGCGTCTACCGTCATCGAGGGGATTTGTCATCAATGTGTACTACTGGATTAGGGTCAAGATAGGTTGTTCGCTGTATGTTGTATCGCTGTCGCTGTCGTAAACTGTTAGCGATTTCCAACAGATAGACAGACACCGCTGCGGCGATCACAGTTCTAAAGCTGATCGATGGGCGCACGAATATAGCGTTTGGTGTGTGTAGTGTGTACACTGCATCGAGACGCATTTGCCTTTTTCATCTTGCAGCTCTGGAAATACCATCTAGTCACAGCTCAGAGGTAAATGTGCGAAGGTCAAAAATTTGCCAACTCCTTGGTGATTGCTCTAAGCCTGACTGCTTCCAAACAAAGACAGCGTTAAATCTCTCTTGGCATGAGGTCGTGAACGTTGGATTTATAGTTTGGATTAATCTCTGTACGGTGTTCAATCCGGTCCAGTGTATTTGTCTGCTTATAATAACAATGATATTGCCAACGCCTTGATATGTTGCTGTTGTAACAGTCGAAAGGGAGAGAAGAAAATACAGGGAATTACCAGAGAGTGTAAAAAGAATGAGATTTTCAATAACTTTGGAATGTGGTTCAAAATTAGGTTCTTTACCAGGCAACCTTCTTTAAAAGACAAACAATTTACTAAACCCACTAAGCTTCAGGAATACTCTAACATATCATTGGATACAATACATCCAATCTAGCGGAAAAAAATACTTCTGAGCGTATTCTTCCATTTCCGACCCTATCCTCCCCGGATTTGTCGTACGTACTTCACATTTCTGTGACCTGGAATTTGCTTAGATATTTATTTAATAGCGGTAGGCACTCGGTATTATTTAGTGTTATGCTATTTGTACTATAACCTGTTGTAGAGTTTATCTCTCGTTTACCCACTATTGTGTTACTTATCTGACACTGCTTTCTTGGTCAACAGAGAATCTGCATATACTATGTAACAGCAGCAATTTAGAGAAAAGAAGAAGGTCTATTTTTTCATTGGCTTTTTTGCACGAGAAGAGTGCCACTGTGGCTTTACGAACTCTTTCTTGTATGTTAGGTTTCCAGCTTAGCTTTGTTGTCCAAAATAAGACCCAAATACTTGGCTCTATCAGAGAATGTTAAGCTAATACCTTTTATAGAAGGAGGTTCAATAAGTGGAACTTCATATTTCGTGGTGAATAGGACAAGCTCAGTTTTGTGAGGATTTACCCCTAAACCACAGCGATCTGCTCAGAAAATAAGCTTCTTGAGAGCATTTTGCAGGAGTTCCTTTAAGTTGTTTTCCTGAGACGGCATTAGCAACGTCATGATAAGCGATTACCCTGCAGCCCTCACCTCTAAGGCATACCAGCAGTTCATTCACCGCTAAGTTCCATAGAAGGGGGCAGGACTCCACCTTGTGGGGTTCCTCTGCAGACAGATCTTCTCGCAGACGACACGCCCAGCTTTGAATTAATAATCCGACTTGTGAGCAGAAGATTAATCAACCCACCCTTAAAGACAACAGCGCATCCGTAATCGCAGTTATGTTGACATTGTTAAAAGCGCCTTCAATGTCTAGGAATACCACCATTGTGTACTTCTTGTGGTAAAGGGAATGTTCAGTGGAACGTACCAGTGTGTGCCGAGCTATTCCTACAGACTTGCCTTTGAATTACGCGTGCTGATCTGTAGACAGGTGTATTTTGTCGATGCATGTGCGTATGTAGATATCGATTAGTCTTTCCAGTGCCTTTAACAGGAATGATGAAAGACTGATTGGTCTGAGATCCTTTGGACTAACATGCGAGCATTTGCCTGCCTGGGGTGTAAAAACCACGTTTACTTCTCTCCATAAAACTGGAATATAGACCAGATCGAGACAACTCTTAAGAATTGTTTCCAGCAAAGGAAGGATATCTAATATCCGAAGTCCTTTGAAGTTCAGCTTGAATTGTGCCATCAGGTCCTGCAGATATGTATGATTTGAAGCTTTGTAGCGCCGAAAGCAGTTTGTTCTTATTTATCAGATCATTGGAGATAGTTGTGCGAGTGTCTGTCCTATCAAGGCTGACATTACCTAACACATGGGAGCTTCCCGTGAAGTGGGTATCTAAAAGCGGATTGAACCATTCTTCACTTGAAGTAGTCCACGAGCCATCTGCTTTTTTCAGGGAGCTCGGCATTATTGGATTATTTTTCTTAGCCTAGACGCCTCATAAGATTCTTCTATTTTGTCACAGAAGACTCTCCAAGAAGAGCGCTTGGCTGTCCTTAATTATCTTTTATAAAGTTTGAGATATGCTTTTTAAGCATCCCAGTCAGCTTCTAATCTACGTAGCTTTGGCTACGTTGAATAGTTTCTTGTAGCTGCTCCTGAAATGCCCTAACTTCGAGGTCCATCAGTGTGGTCTCTTCTTGCCTCTTGGACAAATGAGAGGGCAGGAGGCAGAAAGCGCATTATTAAAAGCACAACTGAGTAAATTGACATTGTCGTCAAGTTCATTAGTGCTAAGGGGTAAGATCAGAGTGTACGTTTAAAAAGTGTTTGAACGTTATTCGGTATTTGAGCCAGTCAGTCTTCCTATGATTTCTACTATAAGGTGATTGGCGAGGGGTTTGTCATCTAAACTTAATTGTATGCGATGGTGATCGGAATGTTCAGCCGATACCTTTCAGTCTAGATACTTGTACGACGATCTAGATGGAGTGCGTAGTCGCGAACATCCATCAGATCCTCCTACAAGCTTACTGGCAGCGGAAGGGCCATGAGGTGCTACAATCCTACCACTGCCAATAGAAAGCCTAAATGCCAAAGCCGACCTGCGCTTGTCGGCAGTAGTCAAATAACTACCCACCGTTGCAGGAGCATTATAGGTAGACAGCAATGGCACCGTACTAGCGTCCAGTAAAGAAGAAGTACCGGTCTCTAAAGTTGTTGTGCTAGTTTTATCAAACCTTTCTGTCTGCCATTTGGATTCCCATGAGTGACGGAGAAAGCGTGGTCCATCTGCACAGATATCTGCAATAAACAGATAAGGCTACATAGTCTGGAGTGCGCCAGGTATCCAGATACTCCGTGAGCGACTGGACTTTTTTTAAACTGGGCTCCCAGCCAAGCTGATTCTTGGCACGGAACGCATAATACCTTAATCCAGCCCAGGGGATGAGGATGGGGATTGGGAGATGTAGAATTGTTGGTGGGGGAATATGGGAGAGAGGGTGATGAGCTACCCTTGGTTTCAGGACTAATCTAGAGAAAACTCTGAAGAATCTTTGGCCTTACTTTGTCCCTACATGACGCCAAGTTCGACGCTCAGTTAGTGGTAAGAAGGGTTAAGTAGAGAGTGAATTCGCAATCTCTAGTCACTTATTGTAGCTGCCGATAGCAGCATAGAGTCAAAAATACGCAAAAGGTTTAAACCATAATGAGCAGAATCAGGTTATTTTTTTGAAGTTGTCATTAGGCACCTGAGTCAAAGGGATACCATAAAAATTTTGAGCTTAAAAAAAAGAAAAAAAGGGCCAATTCTCTAATACGTATATACTTTGTTGGCAGCGTCCTACACAACCATCACAGAGCTGTCAATAGGCAGCAGCAAGGGGGTATTTTGGGGGTCTTTTGGGATTTTTGGGGGTCTTTTCGAGGTCCTTTGAGGGTCTTTTGGTGGTCTTTTGGGGGCCTTTTGATGACTTTCTGAGGGTCTTTTGAGCGTCTTTTGAGGTTCTTTTTAATGTACAGACTACTTAGACTACTACAGACTACTCGTGACACTTCCCCCGCTTATGTGTAGGGCTTAATGTCGACTACACTTGAATTATTTGATTACTCTGATTACTGTCTCGGTCTTGTAGATTGCTGCAGTATCTCCAGTTTACATTACGTTTACCCAAAATCATATTTTTACACAATGCCTATAATAGACATGCTCCCCTCTTCATATTCATCTATATCTATGTTCTGGTAAATCAAGCCCCCCATGTTGTTTATAAAGAAAACAAGAACCGTCATTAGAAGGGATACAAATCCAAATTTTATGTTTTCATGAATTGTCCAGATTGTCATAGGCTTTCCTATTATGCTTACAAACCCCCCCGTCATTTCTTGGAATTGGCTGGACACCTGGTCCGAAGGCCCCATGCAATTTTTTTCAAAAACTTAATTTTTTATGAATCCTCTGGATCTATGCGAAGTGCAGTGGATGTTCAGACAACGAAGTGCCCCCAAACCGCTAGGGAATATTTCTAATGTTTATAAAAAAAAAATAGTTTTGTTATGATCTCAGACCAACTTTTATTTTTTCGCCTGAAAGACCACGGGCATTTGAAGCGACACTTACAACCTTTTCTTAGCTTAACTAAGGTTAGAGGCATAACTGCCTACCACTCGGAACAACTTTTCATCCTCAATAACCTTTCAGATGTTATGTCACATTCTGCTTTGAAAGTTCGTGTTAGAGTTTGGCATCTGGTCTTAGTATCATAACGATTTACAAGATTGCTACAAGTAATTGGCGTGCCTCATTATTTATGGCGCGCAAACACAAATTCAATTATACCAAACTTGGCGAAGGATAATTTGGTATCAAACGACGGGCGGCTTGCTTAGCTGACGATGGGACGCTACGCGCGTCCATTTCCGAATGGAATTCCAATTGGCATTCGTCGCGTTGCTCTGGACGGCCGCTACGACTAGCTACTCTCTCCGCCGCGTATTATTATCAGCATCATTTGCATCGTCGTCATCATTATCATCAGAGTAACATTTGCGAAATGCCAAACCGTTAAAATGTATCTATAGATACCTCACGACGACTTCGCCGCTTTTGAACTTCAATTGAAATTTTGCAATTGCCAGCGTGCAGCGTGTCGTAATAAATCTTTTTCTACGCATCATTTCGCCATAAATTGACAATAAATACGTGTGTGCAACGATCATCATCATTATCATTGTGTGTGTGTGTGTGTGTGTGTGAATGGTACATTACGATAGTTCGTGATCATCCAGATTTCTAACGTTCCAATTGTGCGCTTCGTAATGTGCACTGCATCGAAGTCCCATTACGTGTGTTTTCATCACTTCCTCGTATATCCCCCGCCAGCAGCTCTACCGCGAGCCATGCTGTAGTCTCTTTCTCCCACCTGAGACACTACTACCTAGTCACCCGTATGCGGGACGACGTATTCCTACTGAGCCTGATTGCTGCAGCGTACCGTAAAAGATTAATTTTGTGTCATGTACAGGAGCAGCAGAGCACCACAGCCGTCGAGTTAGACG